>JBCEWC010003146.1:0-31375 GCA_038996855.1 Solanum aculeatissimum
TTATATTCAAAGGGTGATTTGGTAAAATTACCCCTATCATTTACTACTTCTTAATTCCTGTGCCAAGTCAATAGGGGTCAAGTAAAGTTGGACAGAGGGAGTATGTTATATATACTAGTGGTATTTTAGATAACTGGGGTGGTCAGAGTGTGCATATAAAGGTTGGCTAAAGATATTTGTTATAGCATGTCTTATTCTAGTTGATTCCTTGTATTATGTGGTAGGTATTAAGTTGACCGATAATGTCTACTAGTATGTGTTATTTATACTGATACTACTTTTGTTATACCACTTGGCATACTTTGATTGTAGGGCAGTGATGTTCCATAGGTGAAGATGAAGAAGATCCCCAACATCTTCTACTCTTCGTTCTTTATGGTGGGAGTCATGTCATTATTTCATGTATTCATTGTATTATTAGAAATTCTTACACTTGTTTAGACTAGATTCCTTGGGAGTGTTAGATATTTTTCTAGAATTCAATTTTGGACTTTTAACTTAATACTTGATAATTACATGATCTCTTCAATATTTATCTCATGGTTCTTAATTAAATTTTTCACATGCTTTGGTTGCTTGGTTATTAAGGGTTCTCCTACTTAGGTGTAGGGTTGCTCATCGGGCGGATCGAACGAATAATTTCACTAATGTTTTGGTTTATCGGATAATAATTTTTAAATTTACTAATCCACTAGCCAACCTATAAGATATTAGTTGGTTCGGTAATGAATTAACAATTAATGGATGGTTATTGGGCGGTGTATCGATTAACCACTAATCTCTATATTACTTTTTTTTATGAACACACTCACACCTTACAAAAACGATAACTTCTTTTTCATTATTTTAAATGGAGTGAGTAGTGAAAGAAACAATAATAATATTAAAAATACTTTAACACTTTCCCTTACATAAAATGAATAAGACAAAATATATATAATTATAAAAAAAAAAAATCAGTTTTCCATTTAGGAGTTAGGACTAACAAAGGAAAAATATATAATTATTTTTATATATTATGGTAAAATATTAAATGAGGCTAATATACCTAAAATAAAAATGTAAGTATGTTAACTTTTAACGGGTTAACAGCTTACTCGATAAGGAAATTGAATAATTCGTCCCCACACCAATAAATCGTTAATTATAAATTTTAATCTATTCCCCAATCATTTATTCAATAACCCAATACCAATAAGTCAATAAGTCAATTTTACGATTGGCTTATCGGTTACGGTTCGATTTTGAACACCCCTAGATGTTAGAGTGGGTGCTCGGATCGTGACACAATATTAATTGGGGCGAACATTGTTAGTGTAGATAAACTAAATAAACAACAACAAAAATCTTAGGATAATCCCACAAGATGGGTCTGAGGAGGAAAAAGCGTATACATACCTTACTTTTTAAGGATAAAAAGATTATTTTCAATAGATCCTCGATTGAAGAAGAGATGAAAAGTAAGCTCTAATAACAAGAAGATAATATAAATAAATTAAACAAAAATAATAATTATATAGAATATAACGACCCAATCCACTAGTGAATTGTCCCCTTTTTAACTTAAACTACCATAAACTTAAAATGTGTCATTCACTAGAAATGAAAACATGTTTTGTTATATATAAAACATCTCTTCCTTTCCCTAACCAGGGTGTCCCACAAAAGCAAAAGCATCTTCTCTCTTAAAGAAAAGAAATAAGAAATGGGGTCATCTGACAATGAGAGTCTTTTAAGTATTGAAAGCTAATTAGCTACTCTGAGGAAAGGCATATGTCTATAAAGGACAACCCCTCAGCACCAGTTTAAGGTCTTTTTGTTTGTCTACTTTATCACCTTTATCGACACATTACAATTATTCTATGTTTCTATGTTCACTATCAACAAAATCAAAAAAGCAAAACCAAAAAAGAAAAGTAAAAAAGACCATTCTTTTGACTTCATTCTACTTGTTCCTATTCTATGTTTCTAGCCAGTAGAAATAGAAAAAACCATTTTCTTGCTTACCATTATTTGTTCTTCTTCTTCAATGAAATGACAACTAAAATGTTCACTCTTTTGTCTGATATCTCAGGTTAATCCAGAGATTTTAAGGTCACCCTTATTGTCATTTCTCTTGAGGAGTCATAAAAATTCAATCTTTATCAAATATCAGACAAAACCTAAAGGGTAAATATATATAACAGTACTAAGTTTGGTCATGGCTCAACAGGTAATTTTTTCTTTTTGTCTCATTGCCATTTTTTTGTAATTTAACCATATGGGGTTTCTTTTCTATTTTATTAAAAAAAAATTGTGTGAAGAGGGGTTGTGTTATCATTATTTAACCTTGTTTGACCATAGTTAAAACTTGAAAATTTAAGTTCTTGAAATTATGTTTGTACATATATTTTACTTGAATTTATTTTTGGAGTTTTGTGAGTATAAGTCCCAAAAGATTACATTTTTAAATTTCATGTCCAAGCATATATTTGATTCTAGCTTAGCATCTTGAAGTGACTAGTCCCTTCATCACATTGTAGAATATTGTCCTTTGGCATTTTGGTCAGATTATTGAAATGATAGATGGAAACCCCACTAATGTTGTTATTATTATGGATTGTTGATTGATTTGATGGAGCAGGAAGAAGGGTGGCCATTGGGATTACAGCCATTGAATTTGAGAATAGGTTTAGGTAGAAGCAGAGATGGATCAACTTCATTCACCACTTCACTTAGTGACTCTCTTACTTCCTCCACAGATTCTTCTTCAGATTTGGACACTGAGGTACATTCTATTCCAATATACACTGATAATGTAAAAGAATTATAACACTATTAGGTTACCTAAAAGATACTCGGACCCCACTTGTGGAATTGCACTAGGTACGTTGTTGTTAACTAAAAGATACTTGTACCTTGTTGTTCATAAAAGTGAGATTAGTAACATGGAAAATATTAGAGGTTAGTTACCTACTATAGGTGGTGTTAAACTATTGACAATGTTAGGGTATGTAAGTTAGATTCTCCTTGCCAATTGCACTATAAAAAGGTTATTAATTGGTCAAAAAGCTAGATCATGTGTCTTGCTTTTACCTTTGCTAATATTCCTATAAGTTTTGTTTCAACTTCTTGCTAAGCTATACAAACTATTCATGAATAATGACATAATTTTTGTGTAGCATTTGTTTAGTTAATACTGAGATTAGTACAATATAAGTTGAGTTATTAATATTATGTGAAGTTGTATATTTGGGATACTGATTACAGAATAGGTGAAAATGTGAAAATAGAATGTAATAAATTGAAGTATTTGAAGTTTAAACGAGAAGCCTGGTGTACTAAGCTCCTGTTATGTGTTGGTTTGGGTTAAGGGTCAGACCACAAGCTAAGGTCTATTGTATGCAGTCTTTATCTACATTTCTATAGGAGATTGTTTTCACATCTCGAACACGTGACGGCCTGATTACATGACAACTATTTTACTATTAACACTATGGCGCCCCTTCAAGGATTTGAAATTTAAGTTTATTAAAACAAATTAGAATCAAAAGTAAATTGAACAAGATGTGAAAGAAAAAGACACAACAGAGACTTGCTATTTATTGTAATGTAATACTTGGTTTAGCCTCCAAATCATATGATGAACTTGGATATTTTCAATCTTTATTAGTAAATAGTTTCATGCATATCCTGTGAAGTACTTTTGTGAGTGCTGTCAATGTCACTCTATGTTCAATGTAATTGGGACCATAACATTATTAAAGCTGTCACTGGTGTCATTTAGAACATTGACATTTGAACCACAATTATCAGAATTCTGTTAACATATTTCAACTTTAAAATCATCTTCTTGTCCTAGGTTCGTCAATGACCCTTCTTAATTATTGTTCTGCTTCTATTTGTTTGCATCCAAATAAACATTAATATAACAGCAGTGCTAAATGATATTTATGTACCTCCACTGTGTCATGGTACTAATTAGACCAAGTTTATGTCTAGACTAATTACTTGAAGAATCATAAACCAATCATTGGATGTTATTCAGAACAGTGGCAAATGCAAGATGGTTGGCAAGCAGTGTCAGTTTAGAGTCACAATTCGGTTTACAAGAGAGATTGAGTGTGAGACTGTGATGGTTATAAGCCGTTACTTTTTGTACCAAATTGGTTATGTACTCTGTACAACAATAACATACCCAATGTAATTCCACAAGTGATGTCTATGGAGGATAGAATATACATAAACCTAACCCGCTACCTTTGGAAGGTAGAGAGATTGCTTTCAAAAAACCCTAGGCTCAAAAGGGAAGTAAGAGACAACAAAGTAGCAAGGTACAAAACAAATGTAGCAACAGATAGAAAGACACATTGAAGAATAAGAAACTATATGATAACTAAAAACTACTCTAATAAAGGACAAGAGGAGAGGAAGAGGCTAGTCCTCTACCTCTCCCACTCAGAATGCAACAACACTCAACTACCTAGTACGTACGAACTTCTGATTTATGTGACTTAGTTTGAATCGATATGTAGTTCAAGGAAAAAATGAAGATTTTTGAAGCTTGTGTCGGCATATTGCATATATGCATATTGTTTCATCCAAAAGTATTACTTAGTAGAAAACTGCTTAATCTCCAATTCCGGCTACTTGGAATCTCTAAAATTAATTAAAAATATGCTAGGTATTAAATGTGTTTGGAAATTTGCAGTCCACAGGTTCTTTCTTTCATGATAGGAGCACAACACTTGGAAGTCTTATTGGCGTCTCAAGCATAGTTAATCTCTCAAGAAGATCAACAAGAGGGAGACCAAATGGTGTGATGACAGAGGTGCAAAAAAACTACAGGTCTAAAACAACATGGTGTTTCTCTTTGTGTCCAAGAAACAGCACAGATGCTGAGAGTACTGTGATGATGATAAGGAATGGTGACAGTAATGCACCATCACTTGGCCATTTTCTTGCAGTTGAAAGAAGAGCTGCTAATGAACATAATAGAAGAAGTCCACTGATATATGGACCTGATGAATTTGCTATGGCATTGCCTAATAGGGACCAAAATTCATTGTTTGCCAATGGCCAAATTGCTCCTCCTCAGTTGAGTCCATGGTCAGGTTCTGATGATGTTGAAAATAGACAGAAGGGCAACAGAGAATTAGATCATGATGTGCATGGACAAGGTGCTCCTCTTTTGTTTCCATGCATCTGTGGATGATATCTTAGTGTTTGAGGCTCTGGTACAACTTTTGCTCACTGATTTTTGTTTCTAATTTGTTTTTCTTGATTCGAGGACTAAAGCAGGATTTTTTTTTTTAACGTCCTTGTGATTTACTTGATCGTCAAGAAGAGTTAATAGCACTTGGAATTGATCATGAGGGAGGACTACTCTTGATCACTTTGTTGGGTTACAAAGATTTGTAGGGTATCTTTAAGTTCATCCTTTATCACCTCTTTCAAATTTCAATCAAAACACAATGCTTTGTATGGCGCTGCAGGTATTTAATACACAGCTTGGAGCACAAGAGTAATAGTATATTCCTTTGTATTGTTCTGAATCTAATCCTATACACTATTTATAAGTGACAAAGGTAATATACAACAACAATATACCCACTAAAATTTCACGCGTGGGGTGCGGAGAAGGTAGAGTGTACACACATTTTATCACTACCTCATGGAGATAGAGAGGTTGTTTTCGAAAAAGACCCTCGGTTCGGATATATCAGCCCCAAAAGAAGAAAAACAATAGTTAAGAACAGTGACTAAAATGAAGAGCAATGCCAATTATACAAGAAAAAAAAATAAAAATAGCAAAATAATTGACGAGCAATAATAACACAATTTATATTAACACGACTAATTCTATGACGAACCTACTAATCTTCTATCAACATAAGACAAGACAACAACCTCTTCCTACTAGCCTACTAATCTTCTATCCCTAATACACGATCTCCATTTCTTTCTAAGGTCATGTCCTCAGTGATATAAAGTTGTTTCATATCTTGTCTAACCACCTCTCCCCAATACTTTTTCGGTCTACCCTACCCTTTCACATAACTTCTAAATCCAACCTCTCGCACCTCATAACTGGAGCATCGACACACCGCCTCTGTACATGCTCTACGATCTTAGTTTTGTTTCTCTCATTTTCTCAGCCATAGAGACCACCCCCACTTTCTACCGAATAATCTAATTCCTAATCTTATCAATCCTAGTATGTCCACACATTCATCTTAACAACCTCATCTCTGCAACCTGCAACTTTTGAACATGTAAGTTTTTGACTGGCCAACACTCCACTTCATATAGCAAAGATGATCTAACCACCATTCTGTAAACTTACCTTTAAGTTTAAGTAGTACCTTCTTATAACACAATACTCCAGAGGCAAGCCTCCATTTCATCTATGCTAATCCCAATGCAATGGGTAACATCATCGTCGATATCTCTATTCCTCTAGATAGTGGATTCTAGATATTTGAAACTCTCTCTTGGGAATAGGTTGAGTGGCAAGTCTCACTTCCATTTTCTTTTGCCCCCCCCTTGCAACACTGAATTTGCAATCCAAGTAGTCTATTTTGGTTCTACTCAATTTGAACCTTTTAGATTCCAGCGTATGTCACCAAACCTCCAATCTATCATTAATTTTATCCTGAGTCTCATCAATAAGGACTATGTCATCCGCAAATAACATACATCGTGAAATCTCCTCCTGCATATACCGTATCAGCTCATCTATCACTAAGACAAAAAGAAAAAGGCTCAGCACAAATTCTTGATGAAGTTTCATCTCAACAGGAAAATACTTAAAGTCTTTTTCACTGTTCTAATTCGAGTTTTGGCTCCATCATACATGTCTTTTATCACCCCTAATATACACCATTGGGACACTTTTAGCCTTCAGACACCTCCAGAGGACATCCCTCAGAACTTTTTCATTGACCTTCTCAAGAACAATGGACACCACATGAATATATTTCTCCACCAGTCTTCGCAAAAAATAGATTGCTTCAGTAGTCAAACTCTTCAGCATGAACCTGAATTAATTCTCTGAAATAGGCACTCCTCTCCTAATTTGATACCCTTGTAGTTGTTGCAGTTTTGGACATCACTCTTATTCTTGTATACTGAAACCATTGTACTCCTCCTCCAGTGGTCGGACATCTTAGTAGTCTTCAAAATAACAGTAAATAACATATTCAACCACTCCATACTTGTCTTGTCAGTGCTCTTCCAAAATTCAAACGCCTGTAGTAACCAAAATTTCGAAGACTATCAAAGTACGTCAAATCACCCAACATAATATCTTTGTCCCCTTTTTCATTCAAAAGTTTGTGGAAGTAAGCTTGTCACCTTTGTTTAATGGAGGTCTCATCCACCAACACCTCACCTTCTCATCCTTGATGCACTATACTTGGTCCAAGTCATGAGTTTTTCTCTCTTTCTTTTTCGCAAGTTTATATAATCTCTTATCCCACCTTTTTTTCCTATCTCGACATATAAGCATTCAAATGTTGTCATCTTGGCACTCGTGACCACCGACTTCGCTTCTATCTTCGTCGTCTTATAGATATCCTTAAGCATCCATTATCATCCTCATCCATACACTCCAACCATTTTGTATAGGAAATTTTCTTAGCTTTCACTTGTCTTGAACTTCTTCATTCCACAACCAATCACCTTGACGACCACCAAAAATCCTTCTCGATATCCCTAGTACCTCGGTAGTTATTTTTCTAATGCAACCAACAATCATGTCCCACATGTTGTTCACATCCCCACTACTACTCCAAGCCCCCAAACTACTCAACTTCTCTTTCATCTCTCGAGAAAGGGCATGAGTCAGGCCCCCCATCTAATCCTTGGTCGATCATAAAGGGTCTTCTTCCTCTTATCCCTTTTAATCTCTTAGTCCATCAACAACAACCTATGTTGGATAGAGATATTTTTACTAGGAATAACCTTGCAGTTTTTACAAAGGCTTCGATTACCCTTTCGAATGAGTAATCAACCAACCAACCAACAAAAAAGCTCTAGTCGAGTCCTAAAGTACTATGCCCAATAATTGCATCTCACGTGAAAGTATCGTTAGCTGTGACAGCTAATATTCTTCTATTGTTGGCAGAATAACATACAAATATATTTAGCGTGTCTGCCCTTTTATCCTTTTGCTATGTCATCGGAACACAAGTCCTTTTCTATCTTCGGGCCACGTGCACAAGCCATTCTTTATACAACTGCATTTAAATATGCGACTAATTAACGAGGCATTCCATCATTAGTCAGGCTATACAAAATGATTAAGATAATGTGTCAATCTTTTTCTAGGTATTTTCAGACAATGATCATATTATTGTTTACATAAAGTCAACATTTTAAAATTATCTATCAAAATTAAATAAATTTAATTGGCGTGTATAAGTCGATTTTCTAAGCCTTAATTTATGCACAAAACCAGATATGAAAATTGCCCTTTCATACTCATAAAAACAGAATTAAAAGGTCTAAATGTAGTTCAATTATCATGGTATATCCTTTTCTCTTTTTGCAAATAGAGACACATTTGAATTAGACTAATAATAGTAAGTTAATTCAAGAATCCCAATACAAAATTGTCCACTTGGAAAGTTTTAGTTTTTTTAATTACTCTAGTAGTAGCAACTAGCAACTAGTGCAAATTGCTCTTTCCTTTTTAATGGAAAATTGTGTTTTAAAATCCAACATTAATGATTTACTTTTGAAAATTAAAGCATCACCACCAAACTTTTCATTTACAATATTAATAATAAAAGTAGAGAAAATTCCCAAAATAGTCCCTAGTTTTTAAGTAATTAAGACTCCCCGTGTTCGTAATATTGGTGCACTTTTGGTCTTCCCTCAAATTTTTACCTATTTTTTAACATTGATTTTGTTTATAATTTTATATGTGGAATGTTCAATCGATTTTTTTATATATTTACTAGAATTTTTTTTTGTACTGTTGCACGTGAAATTGAATGCTGAACTTTTCGATTTTAGCTGCAATAATTTTTCTACCAAATGTATAAAAAGATAATTGAATATTTAATACATAAAATTATGGACAAAATCAGTGGTAAGAGAATAGGTGAAAATTTGGAGGAGGACCAAAAATGCACCAATATTACAAACATGAGGGACTATTAGGGCTCCATTTAAAAATTCAAGAATGACTTTGAATTTTAATCCAAAAATAAAGGATTATTTTGGATTTTTCCTCAACAAAAGTATATACCTCCAATAAATTATATTGTACTTGTAAAGAGGAGAGAGATAAACTTTCTTTCTTTTTTTAAAAAAAAATATATCAACGTTAATTTAAAATTGGTATTAGGTCGTGAGTAGGCTTGGACGTTGAACCGAACAAGTAGAGTCCGAGCCACGATCAACTAAAATTTTCATAATATGGAATCCAGCTGAGTCTAGTCAAGTCCAAACAAAACTCAACTAAGCTTATTACAATATTAACTATGTTAAAATATAATCAAGCTTATGTCGAATTGAGTCGATCCCAACCTAATTAATATGTCAAAAATAGAATCGAGCTTGTGCCTAGTTGGATGGAGTCTAAGTCGATTCTTTAATATTAAAAGACTAGTCGTATCATTTAGAAATAATTAAAATACGTGTTTCACTCTTTTTTTTCTTCCCTCAAGGTGCATGATGTTTTTTTTAATTTGATAATATTTTTTTTTTTGGTCAACATGGACATTTTAAACTAAGGACCTTCTATTTCAAATAAATAAATAAATAAATCTCTTTTGAATATTTAAATTGATTAGTCACCAGTATCAAATTTATGACCAAGAAGACACTTAAGATATTGCAACTCGTGTGTATGTTTTACCTAAATTTTATAAGTACAATTAATTAGGTCATGAGTGTAAAAGTTTATTTTCTTGGTCATTTTCTTGTCTTATATTGTACGTCTTTTTAATTAATTAATTAATTTCATGTGAATTTTTCAACCGTTTTGATGGGGATCTATTGGAACTTTCACAAAATATCTTTCCTCATATTTTTTTTTAATTATTATTACAACATGACATGCCCATCAAATTAAAAATTGTAAAGCCTAAAAGCCCGCCCTAGAAAATTATATTCATAATTGTACCTATATTCTTGTTTTATATTAATACAAAGTTCTTGACTTTTATCTCTACAATTTAAGTTCATTTTAAGTTTAACACCCCCACCCCTCCATTTCTGCTTCTTAAAAAATAATGATTAATTAATAAAAAATTTATTCATATTAAAAATATTTATAAGTAAGCGAAAAAAATATTGTGACGCTATAATGGAGTCAGGAGTGGGGTAGAGGGGGTGAAATGGTCAAGAGATGGGGGTTGGGGATGTTAGATAGGTGGGGAAGAGACAGAATACGTGGAAGTCACTATTACAAAAATCATTTTCTTATTTTTAAGAAATTTATCTTTCTGAAGAAAAATATTTTGACCAATCAAACATGAGAAATTCGAAAAATATTTTTCTTTTGTACCAAACATACATTTAATCTCTTTAACAAAATCCTAATATTATTTTGATCCATATATTGCATTGGTAACTATCCCATTTTGAGTTTTCAAACTTTGAAGTCATATGAGAATTTAGCAAATACTTGCAACGTAAGTTTAAAAATGTCACTTATATTATTGATAAATAATAAAAATAAAAATTATGATGTGATGGTAAATTTTCTTTTATCTTTAACCAAAGATCTTGAGTTTGAGTTTTAGATATGAAATAATCTTTATTAGAAAGTATTATACACGTAATGTAGAACTTTACCGTGTTATCCTGATTTAGTTGAATTTCAATACAAATATTAAACATCGGTTAAAGAAAAAATTCCACATATTAAATGAAGACTTTGACCCATTCTTTAGATTATATAGTTGACAGGAGGACTCAATTGAAAACACCAATTATCATGACGCTATGAAAAGTCAAAATTGTGAGTTGCCGTTCAAATTGAAACATTTTTCTTATAAAATAATATTTAAGTTACACCATGTTTCAACATATCATAGAATGAAATAATATTTACTAGTGGTACATTTTATATATATATAAAAAAAATAAATTAACAAGGTACTCCATCCTCGTGAAAGAGAAAGAAAAAGAAAAGAGAAACAAAGACTTGTATTTTTTTAGGTATTCGCATTGAAGTTCGATTAAAAAATTTCATCAAAACACTTTCTAATAAAAATGACTTTGTATTCAAAAAGACTCAAATTCAAAACTTTTGATTAAAAATGGAGAAATACTTAATTATCACTCCATCACAATCTTTATTGATTCAAAACTTGTATTTTTATGTGTAGTAGTATTTGAATTGATTTATGTGCATCTCGATTGTTTATTACTAAATATATATTACCTTTTATCACTATATAGTATTCTTTTTATTTAAAAAAGAATGATCTGGTTTAACTTGACACAAAGTTTAAGAAAATTAAAAAAAAAATTTAAATTTGTGATCCTAAATTAAAATTGTATCAAATGTACGAAAATGTTCTTTAATCTTATGATCTTAAATATGTCATGTAAAAAAATAAAATTAAAATATTACAAAAATAATAATATTTTCTTTTAAACAGACTAAAAAAAGAAAGAAAATTTATAAGTAGCAGCCCCAATCTAAGACATAAAGAAATCACATAAAATTTTTGGGAAATTCACATGTTTCTTTTTTTCACTTTATTAACCATTAGGTCACCATTGGCAAAACTAAGGGGTTTATCCCAAACCTTTTTTTATTGAAAAATCATGTTATATATACAAAATTAAAATTATTGTATATTGTATATAGAATACTCCTAAACGTTACATTTTTTTTAACTTCTTTGTACATATATTTTTATTATTATTTTAATTTCTTAAAATAATAATTCTAATTCTGTCACTACATGCCACTTTCTTATAACGATGCTTCATGCTATCAACAACACTTCTAGTCCCTTATTAATCTATCTTGACAAATTATACTTGCAATATGGTTATAATATTCTTATCGATCAAAGGACAGAGTCACTCTATGACTACGGATTCATTCAAATCTTTTTTGACAGAAAACCCTCTTCAATTAATTTGTGTGCTTTATCTTTTTAAATTTTAAACTCTGTTAATTAAAATTTTAAATTCGTCAACGTAGGTTTCTTCATATGGAAATATATGAGAAAAGTCCAATACACACATCACACATTAATAGATGATTTGATAGCATTTTCAAGAATCAATCAATTTCTCCAATTATAAATACACAACAAGAAAGCTTTAACTAAATTGGGACCCCCTTTTCCTGTTAGGTGCCCTTTCTTTACCAAACAAACATTTGCTAACATTTCCCCACAAGCCCTACCCAATCTTAATATAATCAACCATACATGGCATCATCACAGGAAATCATACTTTGGTGGGGTCTATATTGCTTATTCTTATCTAAAATTAATTTATTTTTCCTAAATATATCTTGATAAGATGATAATTTTATTGATGTGGTGGAAAAAAATCTTGGTTACAAGTGGAATATATGTATTTACACATCAAAATAGGATAGTCTTAATGGAGAAGTGTTACCAAAATATTTGTATTTACACATCAAATTAGGATATAGTCTCAACTATGTGTATGAAAGTTAATGTTGCGTCTCTAAAATTCAGCATGTAAAAAAAAATTAATGGCAATATATCGGAAAAGAGGTTGAGAGGTTCAGACATGTGGGGAGGAGATGCATGGATGTCCTACCGAAGATATGAGGTTGGCAAAGGATGGTTTCAAAAGAGGTAGAGATAGATTGAAAAAGTATTGTAGAGATGTAATTACACAGGACATGATGTTATTTCAACTTATCAAAAATATGATCTCAGATAGGAGGTTGAAGAACATGAATTAGGGTAGAAGATTAATGTATAATAGAGTTGTCTCACTAATCTTTCCATACTAGTGGTAGTCATATAGTATTACGCATATTGTTTCTTGTCCTTCGATTTCTGTTAGTATTTCTTGTTTCTTGTAATTTGATTATCATATTGTTTTGTTATAGTTAGTAGTTTCTATTATTTTTCTCCATTCGGAATGTTTTGACATGCTTTCTATCAGTGGCGGAGCCACTCTATGGCTAGGGGGTTCGGATACACCCCTCGACAGAAAATTATATTATTTATACATAACTAAAATTATTTTCTATCTCTATATAGTAGATGTCGAACCCCTTTGACTAGGTTGTATGTTTGCTTTTTTAAATTTTGAACTCTTGGCTCCGTCACTGCTTTCTATAATATTTTAACTTGACTTCTTCACTTCTGTTTTTTTTGACCCATTTGAAATTTAGTACCTATCAAAAATAGTTTCCCTTTCAATAAAAGAAAAATAATTTCCCCACCTCCAAAGTAGGGATAAAATCTGCAAATATTCTGCCCTCGGCTAACTCAACTCGTAAAATTACACTAAATATTGTGATAACAAAAAATATTCATTTTGACACAAATTTTTTTTTAAACAATCCATTTCTTGTGTCTAATTTACAAATAGCCATAATAAACTATTTCCTCTTATTTGATAAAATATATGAATAGTGAGAATTCATGTAAGAAGACTTATAATTTATTTGGAACTGGGACAGAGTGTTTGTACTTATTTGAACATACCAGGATGATAGTGCAGAAATTAATTAAACCAAGAGGCAGTGGATTCACATGATCACTTTGACCAGCAATAGAAAAATGGCTTTTCATCCTTGCAAGTTGCAACTATTCATATATTATTAGCATTATTATTATTATACAAATACAATATTTTTCAATAAAATAATTGATACAAATTATAGTTCATTTCACACCTTGAGGCTGCTTTAACTTAAAGAAAACAGATAGGGTAAAGTAGGGTCTCCTTTCCTCATCACTTGCCTTTGATTTTGACTCTTTCCCAATGCTAACTTCATCATACTGTAAGAATGGAAGAATATTGTGTTTTCACCAAACGAGGAGGGGGGTAAAAACTGCAAAGAATTTTATCTATTCCAAAGTGACTAGCTACTAGTAGGCCCTAATAAGAACCACCACCCTTTTTTCAAGAACAAGGAAACAAGAAATACTCTTTTTTTTTGTGACCCACACAAATAATATAGTACTCAATCTAACCAAGCTTGCAAATCATTTCAACTTTGCTTATTTCCCAAATCTACAAAACATAGGGAAGAGAAAGATCAATATGTCTATCTATATATACCATTTGAGAAACAAGACCCCACCCTGGAATGGCTCTTCAATTGCCAAAGTTGGAAGCTTTTGATACCAAAAGTTGTTCTTGCTATCATCAATCAAGGGTTATTGGCTTATCGATCCATTCGTTATCAGCAGCAATCCTACCCGAGCCACGACCAGTTATTTTGCCAAAAGAACTTACTGCTGATAACCCCTTAAAACTACTGCTGCCCTCGCTGAAGTTTCGTGATCTCCTAATCTTTCGAAGCTTTGAGGAGTGGAGATCAGAATCTGCATCGTCGTCCTTTGTGACCTTGATAGCTTTTAACTGTACAATGTTGCTTCTGCAGAATGGGCACACGGGTTCTGGTGGACTAGTCGTGGTGGGGTTTGGCTTGTTATGGCAGCATAAGGCTAGTACACAATGTGCACACATCTGGTGCCCACAGTCCTGGACTTCAATTGTGCATAATTGATCAAAACATATACAACATACTTCCGTATCACTGACCTGCATTACATAATCCCATGTGAAACTCACCGACAAACAGTCAAACATGAAATGGTAGAAAACAATCACTATCAATAGGAATATCTCGATCAACAGACAACAACAAAACTAGTGTAATCACACAGGTGGGGTCTAGGGACGGTAAGGTATATGCAGACCTTACCCTACCTTGAGAAAGTAGAGGAGTTGTTTCCAACAGACCATTCCAACCTTGGTAGGTTTCTGGAATACATACTATATACTCTAGTAGCCTTAAATATCTTACACCTCACAAAGTTTCCACGTAAACGTTGTTTGTTTTACCAGTATATTAATTATTTATTAGCAGAGTAAGATATACTTCAATAGTAGTTTATATATTATCTGGTAAAGTTGGTGATGTATTACCTCAGAGATGTTGTCATCCATCCCTGCATCAGATTGGGCTGGGGAAGGAGGAGAGTAATCTGTCCCCTTTAAGATATTTTTTTCCCTCTCCTTATTAGCTTCCATTAAGGCGCGTTCTAGTAAAGCTTTCGCCTCGTCATTGAGCTGACTGATGAACTTCAACGGCGATGGCCATACAAGAGGCTCTGCTGATGAAGGATTCAACAAAGCCGCACAGGCACCATGGTGGTACCTTAAAGCAACCGTGTATGGTATTCTCCTGCACCAAAATGACCAAATAAGGACTAGACACAAAATCTAGAAACTTAGATTAACTATAAGGACATTAAAGAATCATAAGCTATAAATATTGACATACCCGGAGGCATCTCTCTGTAGTCGATCTGCTCCCCACGCCAACAATTCACGGATGCAATCAAGAGAGCCACCTCTTGCAGCCAAATGAAGTGGAGTGCTACCAGGAAATCTGTATGAAATCCAAAAGCTAATTCAAACAACATGAAAAGGGTAACATAGAAAATCATTTTCTTGACAAGAAAATTACCCATATCCACCCGTTGAAGCGCAAACCAGAGCGCCATTGTCGAGCAAAATGTGAACACATTCAGGCCGTCTTTGACGAGCTGCTAAGTGCAGAGGTGTTGCTCCTTTGCCATCTCTAACATTCACAAACCTGGCATATCCCCTAGAAGAATTCACAATCCACAACTCAATCAATTTCGATTCGATTAAAAACAAACCATCAACAACATATACACAAAGAAAAATCAAATTACTGAATTCCCTTACCAAGATGCTGCAACATGGGATGTGCGAGCTGCAGAAAGAATAGCTTTAAGTGATTCAAAATGTCCATAATATGCAGCATAGTGCAAACATGTTCTTCCATTAAGTGAATCAAACTTCAAAATCTGAAAACAGAACAAAATCCCAATTGACAAAATCAATTCTAAACCATATTCAAGAAGACACAAACACCAATCTTGAAAAGACTTTTACAAGCATACATACATTAGCTCCTGCTTCAATTAGCTTTTCCACACAAGAGATCTTCCCATGCATTGCTGCTAACATCAATGGAGTCTAAATCAACCAAAAACACAGAGTTAAAAATAAAAAATTATTCACAACTCCTCTCATTTAGACACTCAACAAACACTTGGCTAACGAAAAGCACCTGCTTATAGCGATTCAACAAATCTGGGTTGATAGATTTGTTTAAAAGCATAGAAACAACCTGAAAATAAGAAAAAACAATTAAACCCCATGAATCAATTTCTGCTAAAAACACCAAATTTTAAATCTTTTTTCAAAAAACAGAACATTTTCAAGAAACACCCCCACCCCACCTCGATCTGGCCATTGGCAGCAGCAATATGAAGAGGAGACTGTCGATCATATACAGTAGAATGATGAATAAGAGATGGGTTTTTCTCAAAAACAGATTTTAATGTCTCCAAATCACCACACTGCACAGCACTGAACAACCCATGCTCATCACTTGTTCCACAGCTTAGTCCCTGACCCATTTTTCTTCTTCAAGATTGTAACTTTATTGCACCACCGTGGACGACGGCGGGGCTGGTGGTGGAGAGTGGTGGGAACAAGTGTGAGAGTTTCACATACATATTTATATTTATGATGATGGAGAAAGTGTTGGAAGGAAGAAGTTGAAGTTTTGGAGCTGCCCGAAGAGAGGTGACCGAGTGTTAACAGAAGGCGACAACGGGCAGGAGTCAGATATTTGTTCGGGCAGCTTAGATTCTTCAAATAATAGTATAGTACTAGCAAAAATATTGTTTCAATGTCTCTGTATTTGTCTGGGGATGACTTTTACTTTTACTTTTTACTGTTCTTCATTGGAATTTTAGGTGATTAATTTAGAAAAACTATAATTACAAGTCAAATAATATGAAAAAAATTATAATTTTTAAAAATAGTTAAATTGATTTTCGAAAAAGATAACACAATAACTAAAAAGGAAAAGAGGGAGTGATTATTATATTGTATTTTATGTAATTGAAATTAGATTTTTCAATGGCTTTATCATTTTGGCTTCTCTTTTACAATAGTATAATTTGGTTAATTTCTATAGATTTTTTTATCAAGAGAACAAGAATAGAAATTCTTCTCACAAAATCAAGCCATAATTAATTGTTTATTTTCATCCTCACTTTAATCATAAATTGGAGAGAGATTAATGTAGTGCAAGAGAGAGAAGTATTAAATAGAGAAAAATAATTTAATTAAACAGAGAAGAGTACTTATCAAACAAGGATAATTTAATTAAATAGAGAAGAATAATAAATAACGATAATTTAATTAATATTTTTCTTAAGAAGTTTGGAAAATAATATATGACAAATAATCAGAAATTTCTAATTCTACACTTTTACAAAAGGATAAATGATCTTGGAAAAAAGAGGATTGTTATTGAATTTAACTGAAAGTGAATTTCATAGTGAAAAGTAATTAATTAAAATGAATTCATGAATTAATATAATTGAGTTTGCAAAAATTAAATATTTAACAAAAAATCTGAATCATATGAGAAAAAAATATTTAATACGTTATTATTTTGTTACTCAAAATCATTAAAATGCCTTATAACTTATTACTCAAACGTAAGAATTAATTTTGTTTCAATTAAAATAGTATAATAATAGATCAGAGTGGGCACATTGGGTGTTAATCTTGTAGTTATATAACCTCTACCCAATGCAAAAATAAAAAAATCATTATTTATTAACTTAATATATAAAATATTATTTACACATATAAATTTATTCGATAATTCGTTTAGAATGAGTTGAGCTTTAAATAAATTTAAAATGTTGATTTCAAATTTTAAATATTGGTTTTTAAAAAATATAATTATTATTTTATTTTTTTTGTTCATCTTTATTTGTCTACTATACTAAAAATACATGTTCAAAAAATTTTATCCACCTTATGAAATCAAGAGACAATTTTACACTTTAACTCCAAATTTACTCTTATCATTAATTATAGTTATTTTCTGTTATATTTTTCAAGATATTATATTTATTATATTCAAAGGATAATTTAGTAAAATTACTTCTATCATTTATTGTTCCTTAATTCCTATGTCAAATCAGGAGGCAGAAAGAGTATTAAATAGGTATTGAAAATTATATTTTTGACTAAAATAACTATAAAAGATAAAATAAAATAAAATAAAATAACTTTAATAATTCATTATTATAAATTACATGATGATTCTAACACCACTCAATAATCACCTATTAACCAGCATCTTGGGTGTGATTTGAAAATTACTCTTTTGTTAAAAGATTAATTAAGTGCAACAAAATTGACCTTGATTTTTATTTCTCTCCTTGTATATTCTTGCTAGATTGCCAAGTAATTGATTCATCCTTCATTTGGTTCCATCAAATATGATTAAATAAAAGAAAATATATATTTTTCATAAATTAAAATGGAGAAATAATTGTAGTAGTAAATTGCCCATTGTTTTTGCATTAAATATCCATCGACTTTAATGCATAAATATATATTTTTTATTAATTAATATTTAATATTAGGTTTTGAAAATAGTAACTAATGCAAGGGATAAAATATAAAAAAAAATTATTTGTTTTGATATGTTAAATATGACAAGTAAATATAAAAATTTATTTTAAAAATAAGCGACGAGGACAGAGAAAATAATAGAGAAAGTCCTAGAATCTGATTAAATCTTACGAAGGAATACACTTTCAGAAAATAATTTTATTTTTTTGTTGGTATTCAAACACAAGAATATATTTTTCTTCAAAAGAATAATACTTAATGTTTTTTTCCCGGTAATTTATTTGAAATAGTTTTAGAATTTTAGAAAATATTTTATAGTAAAAATAAAAATTTATATTCTTCAATTTTTTTTACTTTTTTTAATCATTTTCGTCTCTTGAGATTAATTTTGGGGACCCAACAATATTTTTATCATAAATTGCATGTTTTATTATGGATTATTCTTTAATTTTTGTCATTTAATATTTAATCAGAAATAATTCAAACATAACTTAAGAAACATTATGACGTAAAAATATAACCTGAAGCCCCACGATAGGTAAGCTAAGACTTAAATCATTAAAATTGTTATGCTATAGTAATATACAATTTTGAATTTAAGTTTTTTGCTAAGTTTCTATAAAAGATAACTAACTTGTTATCACACGTTAAATTATCGATTAATATAATTTAAATCTTTTAATACTAAATAAATTTCACTCCAGAAATAGGGGAATCTTTTATCACTATTATTATAAGCTTCTTCAAGGTATTGCTGAAAATTTAAGCAAATCTGTTCGTACTATAAACAGAAATTGCTATTTTCCTTTTCATCATTTAACGTAAATAATATTATATCTGTATCCAAAGGTCTATCTAAAACAACTTCATGTACTTACTTGGTAGAAATCAATAAAATTACGTACACATCATTAATTTTCTTCAGAGTCTATCTATTTATAAAATTTTACTGAATATCTTGTTGTAATATTTTATACGGACCTAACTAGGTGAATATGTATTATTGTGCTTGTGCCACACATTTGATTCTTGTTACATTACTTGTCAATAATGATAAACAAGTAACTTTTTTTCCCTAGAGAAAAATTCCCATTGCTTTACACATATACCTACTTTGAACTTTCTTATATAGATGGACCATGGGAATGTTTATAAAACATATATTTAGCATTCTACCAAACTTTATGATGGAGTAATGAATACAAATTAGAGTGTTTAAAGATTAATCCAACGTGATTTTTCATAAAGAAATATACTTAAATTGTTCTTTTCAAAAGTTTTTGATTCTATACTCTCTAAAAAAAATATATTTAATTTTTAATGAATTGGTTTATCATAGGGTTAAGTATTGTCATACCTTATCAGAACATTTACCCCTTGTTTGGATGGTTGTTACCCGTTATATTGTATTGTATTGTTTAGGTAACAATGAAAAGATCAATTTTATCTAATGACTGATTTGGATGTGGTTGCGTCGTTACTTTAGTATTTTCTTCTCTTTGTTTTTTTTTTTTTTACTTTATTTATTATTTAATAATTTTATTTTATCCTTTACCCTATCTTTTCATGGTATCTACCACATACCCTATAATGTCTTGTAAGTCATTCAAATTATGGAAATATGGTATTATGTGACGACGAAAAATAATACAATCTATCCAAATATTATATTCATTAAAACAATACAGTACGATACAATACAATACATTATGAAACAATACATAACAACCATCCGAACAAATAGTTAATTTTGGATGAGTGCTTTTTCAATCTTAAAACACATTTTACATCTTGTTCACTTCTAATTAATGTGGTGCTATTTCTTTTGTCCAACCAAATTAAAGACAAATCAAGTTCAACAAAACAGTGAAATAAATACATTCGTTAAAACAAAATTCTAAGAATGTTAGCAAGGAATACATGTCCATATAATATTTGGTTATTGCAGGATTCGGGAGAGGTAGAGATATGCTGAATAAAAATTGAAAAATATAATTAAATAAGATATGATATAGGTTTAGCTTATTGAAACACATGATTTCAGATAGAAAGATATGAAATTTGATGATAATCAGGAATGTTAGTAGATAACCGGATATTGTCGCACTTTATCTTGACGATGGATGGAACCATATATATATATATAGCCCTCGTAGTATTATTTAATACCATGCGTAATCTCTTATTGTTTGATGTGCATTACTATTTGTCATTTTATTTGTTTTATTTATTATCTTTTTTTTTTCTTATAACGTTGCTTCAAAAACTTTTTCTTGAATCGAAATTCTATTGGAGAAAACCTTTCTACTCTATAAAAATAGAAAGAAGATTTGCGTATATTTTATTCTTATTCTCAAACTTCACCTATTCGATTATACTGAATATATATATTATTATATTTCAAGTTGTGTGCAAGTTTATTTTAGAGTATTTTCTCGTTATACTAGGTATATTATTGTGATCCTAATAAAATTTATACAATACATATATTTACTACCAGATTATTGGTTTTTCACTAATTTGCAGAAGATGTTTTTAGGTATATTGAGTTATTCAAAAACCAACTTTCAAATCTTATAACATAATTATGTGGCATCAAACAAGGATTAAAATTGACAAAATAATACATAGAATATATTAGGAATTAAAATACGTAAATTGACAAAATAATGTCAAACTTATTAAAAAGGAAGACACACAATATACAACATTATCCTTTTTAAGGCTATTATTAAAGATTATATGTAATTATTTAAATATTATCATGTCTAAATGTACAGACTTTTGGACACATGAAGTCACAAACATGAAAAAAGGTTTTGATTATCTAACAAATTGCACTCAAAGAAATAGAGTTATTTTTTTCTTGCCAATTTAAGTCAGATCATTTATGAATTTTTGTGAGTAATTTATTACTTTTTTTTAGTGTAGCAAAACAAAAAAAAAACACAATTATTCAGAATGTCTGGTCCATCCATAATTATAATTATGACAAAAAAACAATAAACTTTGCAACATAATTATGAAATAAATAATCTGAAAAAGATAACTAGCACAGATTACATGAAACAAGTTTACAAGGAAACATCATTGCACTTGCCATAACATGATGTTCATAAAACAAAATTTTTGAAAAAATATATATTTGTAGATCCAAAAGGATTATATGTTTATCCAGTCATTATTAATTCTAGGGTGTGATATAATTAGTTTTGAAAATTAGTTTATTTTATTTAATTAGGGATATAAATTTTAATTTGAAATAAGTTGAAATTTTTAACGAGATAAAATATAAATTTAATCATGAAATTTCACTCCAATCAAATTTAATATTTTTTTTTTCATTTTTCATATGAAATAAAGTAATCTAAGAATTATAATTTCTGAAATAATTTAATTCACGAACCAAGCAACCCCTACAAAAGACTCTATTTGAATATTTAAGCTCATAGAACACTTATTATTTTTGCTACCTCTATATGTATAGGTATGATTGTATATACAGTGACACACTATAACAAATAAAGAATTTTGTGATAATAATATAATATAAGTATTTATAATTAATAATTTATATAAGTATTGCTAAATACTTTAGTGACTATTGGTATAATAATATTAATCAATTCATTAAATATTTTTATAACAATAAATATTAATTCTAAAAAGAAAATATATTGTTATAAAATGTCTCTTTTGATAATTTAATCTATAAATTTCAGAAAATACATGTTATAATTCATTATTTTTCAATTTCTTTGATTTATTTCAGACAAATTCTTAATTGAGACCAGTTATTAACAAACGACAAACCTAATGATTAAAATAAAAGAAGTCACAGAGAACTTCCATTTGTTTTTGATATCTCAGTATTATAATTATTTTCAATAATAAATGGTTTGCTTTTTGTTTAAAATAGTAGTATATTAACGCGTCGGTGGAAATTAATTTAAGATTAGAGAAATTAATAAAATGAATTAAAAATTAATGTAAATGCAATAATTGCAATAATAATTAAATAATAGTAGTAGAGGAATCTGAGTTTCTTGTCAAGATATGGTGCATGTCCTAAATGGTTTATGACACTTATGTTCTTAATTTGAATTATAAGATTTATTTATTTTTATTTTAAATATATATCATTTGGAGATGCGAGCATCGATCCCCTTCCACATAACTTGTATTGTGTTTACGTAAAAATTAAAGATCAATTCATTTTAAAGGTAATTTGTCGGAATTTAAACTAGGAAAACTTATATAGATATACCAGATTAAGAAAATATTTATCATTTATAACAATAACAATTTATTTTCACTGAACACTTTTAATACATTTATAATACAAATTTAATTCATATTACAAAGAACTATATATTTTCACTGAACACCTCTAAAATATTTATAATACAAATTTAATTCATATTACTGAGAACTATTTATAAAACATATTTAATACAAATTATTGAATGCGTAATTCACTTTTAATATATTTATATTGAATGCGTAATTCACTTTTAATACAAGTACAAATTTATATTGAATCCATAATTCACTTTTAATACAAAGTGCAGATTTATCATATTATTGCTATATATTGTTATAAATAATAATAAATAAAAAATATCATTCAAATTAGTAATTATTTATTAAAAAAATCCGCTTAATTAATTTTTCCTTTAAACTATTTTGAGTTGCAGCCTCTCACATGCCTATGATTAATGAAGTAGGCCTTTTCTATGGCCCATTTATTTATTTATGATTAATTTCTTTTATTTTTTAAGCCGGCTAAATGTTATATATATTTTTTACAAAAATTCCAATGTTTTTATACACTTTTTGTAATTATTGTCCTCCTTAATTATGTTTTAGATAAAAAAAATTTAATTGAATCTCAACAATGAAATATATGTAACACACTATTATATTTGTGATAGTAATATTTTAGGTTGAATTTTTTGGTAGGAAATTAATTAGGAGAAAATGCTCACTTACAAAGAAAGAGAAAAAAAATGGTAACAAATTAAATAATTAGGTGGCATAATTTCATATTAGTATAATCCATGCTTTTACAAGTTGTATCATGGACGATTAGACTAAAGATATTTCAAATAAAATCAATGTGGGGTATTTACTTAAGATATTTTAAAAATAGAATCGTAATTAACTTTTCTTGTGAAAGATATTTTTCTTTAATGCACTTTAAAATAAATATTTATTAATAAGAGTTCGATTATCTAACTTTTATTTATAACTTAAAAAATATAATCTTTCTTTATTAAGTGTTTATATTTTATTTATGGAGAAGATTTATTGATACGAGGTCATAAAAATTAATAAAAGCTTCCCAAATAAAGCAAATTATGTTATGTAATCTTTATATTCCTAAGTTCTAGTTTATCTAGATTTTCCATTTAATAAACAACTTCTTTTAAGAAAAAAATATACATTACATTAAATAATTTTGTTGTTAAAAGCCAAGAAAAAGAGCCTAACAAGTTTGCCTTTTTCACTTAATTTAACCAAATAAAAAGATGCATCCTTCCAGAGTCTTTTGAATATTTGTAAAGATGCATTTTTTTGGACGGAGTCATCTTTGATAGAAATTATTTTATTTTTAAGGAGAAATTTTTTGGTAGCGAGCTCAAGTTCGTCGAACATTAAAAAAAATATCAGACATTAAACGCCCTGTCCAGCACCACCTTATTTAAATTATTTTGACAACTTTTAAATGTGGGGAAGAGTCTGGGCATAACTGATAAAATTATTGTAATATGATTAATAGGTTATAAGTTTGAATCGAGGAAATAATCTCTTACATAGATCCTTATAATATGATTCTTCTTCTGTTTCCCCGCATAGCTAAAGCTTAGTATATTGCGGTATGTTCTTTTTTGTATAAAAACAAATATGGAACGTCTCATACTATATATTACTTGAGATACATATTACTAAAAATTACATAAATACACGATATTTATAAACTTAATTACTATTAGTCTCTACTATTTAAAAAAATTACTAAAATTCTCGTATTTCGCTGATACATGATACACATTTATAAACTATCAGTTAGTTTCACTGATACCTTAAAAAAATTAAACAACCAATTAATTATTGATACGTTTTTTTAATGTTTTCAGTATATTAAAACTAATATAGTCTAATTTTTAATAACTAATACACACAAATCATCAATAACTCTAAAATTCTGCGTTGTATCAATGCATATTTTTATGTGTCGAAGTTTTCCCAAAAATCAGGGATTTTTAGTAATTTTAGAAAGAGTTGATTTATATTGAAATTAAGCATGAGATTTCTATAATTTGCCCTAAATATTATAATAATATTTTCATCTTCTCTTCAAAATATGTGTGTCTAACAACTCCACATGTATAATTAAATAAACGCGTTTCTTGTTGTTTATATTAATTTGATTAACATTAATAAGTACGCAAGTGAATGTAATTGGTCAAATTAAAAGTACGTTAGCAACTCAAATTGACTGTTTTTTAATGAGATTAATTTTGGTAAAATTCTGTTCAACTCATCTTAATGTCCTAATTTCACACCACTAATTAAGTATGACCAATTTTTCTTAGCTAAAGCACTTTCTAAGGATCAAATATAACAATATCTACGTCTAACTATCTTGAAGCTTACATTTTATCTATGATATTTTATTTTATTTGGTAAGACAGATAATGAGATTCGATTCTTTACCATAAGTGAAAGATGGACGATCTCACCCAATTGAGCAATCCTCGTATTTCCATAGTTATTTAACATTATTGATTAGGAGGACAAAATAATTCTCCCGGAATTATTTGTTGCTAATAACGTGAATCAAGCATATTAGTGATCTAAAATCAAAATTGAATAAAGATTTTAAACTTTAAGAAAAAATAATTTATTTTTTGTTATACAATCTATTTTTTCAAGTTTTTTCATATCCAAAGTTGATAATAATTTTTTTATAGTCTATTTTTTAAAATATTTTTTTTCAAAAGCTAACATATAACCAATCCATTTTATCTTTCTTCAGGTATATAATCCAAATATGTCCAATTTTTAATAATAATTATTTCCTTTGTTTGAAAAATTTACTTTCTTATGAATAGTATTTAATTTTTTTTTTTTTTAAAGAGAACCTATAATATATTCTTGTTAAAGGAAAATAGGACCTTAAATTTAGAGTCCTATAAACACAAAAGTACATGTACCTATGTTGTACAAATTTTTTTTCTTTTTTTCTTTATTTCATGTATGACACAGAAAAATATGTGTGTATTGAATAATAACGTAGAGACACACATAAACGTAAGTAATTCCAAAGTTCTAATTACATAAATAATATATATACTCTTATCAAAGATTAAAAAATACTTATACTAAAGGAATGTTTATGTATAATGATAATGACTAAAAATTATTTTAAAAACGAACAATCTCAATTGAACGATTCTACATATAGAGGTCGGAATGGGATGGGGTGTTTTCACGTCTTATCGTAGTGCTCGGTTTGTCTTGATTTCCGATTGATGAACAAGAAGGAAAATGGAACAATTGGATTTTGGACTCCCCCGACTACATGTCCTTTGGACCCTTCGCCCGCCCGCCACCATTGGAAGCACCTCTGATACCTGGACTCTAAGTCTCAATCAAGTAAGAAAGGGAACCTTTTTACCTCGATCTTCCCTCCGCTTCTTACCCAATGGACCACTTAGAATAGACCGAATCGAAGGCGGTAAGAATTCTCTAATCATTTTAAGTTTTCCAGGTTGCCCATTCTCTTTGTATGACAAGTAGGAGCAGAAAATGTGATAGGTAAAACCGTCCAGGGTTACATCCGTAAACCTTTCATGTATTGCATTCATTCGTCGGGGAATCCCTATGTTCACTTCCATCAGAAAAATTTACTTTGATTTTGATTCTATTACGTACAAGTGGACCAGCCAACCTATCTGATAATTGATTCTATACTCAAGGTAGACTATTGAGTCAAATATAATTTGTCTTTTTTTCCCCCTTTCTGACTAATACTATAGGAGTTGTTCCATTTCTCTCTACACATGAAAATCAAAAAGGAGAAAAAGTAATTTGATAATAATAATTAAAAAAATGCTTAACTTCTAAAAAAATATAAAGAGAAAGAAAACCAAAAAGTAATTAAAGTGTACTTTGTCTGATTATCTAAGGGGGGAAAAACAGACAAGGCATGAATAAAGTAGGGATTTAGTTCTTATTTCCTTAAACACATCGAAAGCATACATAGTAAAGCTTGCCTATTTATTTGACAAAACGAACACATAAAGAAAATGTGGAAAGCAAAGTATCGAAATGCGTGAAAGGTTAAAATTTGTCATATTTTTTAATTGAAAAATGAAAAAAGTGTAGTGTGGATGGTTAACAAGAGAGGGTGTTCTTCTTATAAGATTTGGACAATTCTTTTTTATTTGAGTTAATTTTTAGAGTGTGAGTTAAGTTCAAGACGTAATTTAATATGGTAACAGAGCAGGACTCGATACTCGTCTCACCCAATGTTTGATCCCCAAATTAAATTTATCAACACACTAGATGTCCAGTCCTGAGTGGTTTCCTTATAAGGCATGAACAATTCTCCTTCTTTTAAATTAATTTTTGTAGTGTGAATTAGGCGTAGGACTTGATTTTTCATAATTGTTTGGATTTACCGCACTTGAGCCAAGGATTATTCAAAAACATTTTTTTTGCTCTGACAAAATAAGAAAATGATTTTCGTACACTCTATTTTTCCCAAAACTTTGTTACGAAATTATACTGAATATATTATTGTTATTGTGTATCATGCGCATATGCTACACTAAAATTTCCTAAATATATGAAAACAAATTGAAATTCTCTCACATGACTTCTACAACTTTAATTTTTCATGTATAAGAGTATATCATTGTATATTAATGTATACACTTAACATACTTAACATATGCATGATATACTCGAGGCATACAAAATCTAACGTGGCATGCACACAATATATGATTATATACACACACTAATATGTCGGTGTATGTATAATCAATGTATGTTTATAATGTATACATAGTATATACACTCGATATACATCATATATACATTCATTCCACCCTTTAAAAGTACCACCACAAATCATTATGACCACAGTCAACTACCTGCTCCACCATTGCATACAAGAGTGTCAAATAGGTTGGTTGAACTCAACTTAGACAAGTCAATATGTATAAGTTAAAGTTACTTGAATTGAAAAGAACAGAGTTAAAATGAGCTAAAAACAAGTCATAATTCACCCCGTTCAATTTTTATTAAGTTTCAGTTTCTTAATTTATTGTTATATAATTTCTAAGTACCTCATAAACCTATTTTCTTCTTTATTATAATTATATACAGCACATTAAATAAATATATATTTTTTCAAAAAAAAAATTGATCAGATTTTCATAGGTTAATTGGCGCTAAATATTAGCTCAATTTTTTAGATGATTTTGCTAACAAATGAAAAGGTCATATCTCCATGATCTAATCTTGCCTAATTGTAAATGATAATATATATTAAGAAGCAAAAATTAGTTAGCATTAGAGTCTTAAATCAAGAAAAAAGATTCACATATATACTAGGTCAAATCTAATTGGATACTCTTGTTAACTCATCTTGGACAGGTGGCCAGGTAGTTATGTTTACGTTCATGCATACTATGTTATGTTACTTGCAACCGTAAAATTGTCTTATTGTGATTTACTGATCACAGATTTGAATCGTGAAAACAGTCACTGATGTTTGTATTAGATTAATTAAATTGTTTATATCACACATTTTCTACGATATGGTCTTTTTTTTAAACTTTAGAGATATCTTGTGCACTTAACTGTTCATTTTATCCTTTGTTCTTTTGAGACAAATGTTTGCATTCTTCTTCACGTAATACACACAATAGCAACTTCTAAAATCTTATTGTGTCAAACTTCAATTCAACCTAGTAGATAAGTAAAAGTGGACGGAAGTAATTAATCAATTATGTCCTTATTTAGTGTACTAATCATGAAATTGTTCCTTGTACAGGTGGGCTATTTTATCTAGCCACTAGTGTATGTTCTCTTAACTTGTAGCAAATATATAACGTTTCAAAAATTAATGCTTTTTTTGTCTTGGATTGAGACAAATGGTGCACAAAATGAGGATGCATTTGTACTTGTAATGAAACAAAATGTGTGGCCCTTAAGATAGATATAGAAGAACTAACCTATAATCTGAGTATATTGCTAATTGGGAGGAGCCCATGATAGCTAAGCTATGATATATATTGATTGAAATTTTGTTTGATGTGATTTGGATGAGAAAATTACGGTTAATGTCCCGTAAGGTTCGACCTTGAATTTTTTTAAATAAAATTGACCTTAATTTAGAAAATTTGTATCTCCATAACTAAGTCTTACTTATGAGACACGACTCTTATTTTAGGGCAAAATTTAGCTTATGGCTTTTACTTAAGTCTAACTTATGTTCCATGTGCAACAATTTACGCTATTTCATTTAAGCTAACTAATGGGGTATTACGCCTTATGGGCAAAAAGTTTGAACTTATGTCTCATGAGCAATATACTTAAATTCTAACTTTTGTTCATAAGGCAGAACGTATGGTAAATTGCGTAGGTTTTTTTTTGTCTTAAAATGTCCTGAACATCTACTTATAGGCAAAAGTTAGAACATCTGCCTTATAGGTACAATTTGTTAAGTAGTACCAAAAAATCAAGACCACCCCCCAAAATATTTTTTTTAATTGGGAGACAAAAATGTCAATACCAATCTATTTTACGGTTCTTTTTCTCATTTCGACCTCTAGTTGTAGAAGGAGCAATTAGAAAAAAAAAATACCAAATGTTCCACACGTTTTCACATTAATAAACAAGACAATTATGCGTCTTAATCTCGATTTCTTATGTTGTAACTAATCTATACAATAATCCTAGGACTATTATCAATGTATTTACACGTTAAAGACACTAAGTACTAGGAATTTATTTATGTGCTTTGTGTGAGTTAATGTAGTTATCGTTTACCAAAATTAACTAGACGTGATTAGCTTGGACAAGAGGATAAATTTTGCACGTATTGTTGATTTTGATTTGTGGGATTACTTGGCATTTCATAAGTAGGAGAAGAAAAAGCAACCCTCATTTGATATTGTAACCAGGACGTACAGTGGCGAAGTCAGAAATTTTATTAAGAATATTCAAGATTTAATATATATGTATGAAAAATAATCTTTGACTGATATATTTCGTATAATTTTCAATATACATAATATATTTTCTTGACAAAGAATGTTCGATTGGCCATCATGAACTATATAAGACTACGCCGCTGATGCTATATCATAGACTCAGGACATTAAAATTAATTTATCGAACTTTAAATTAATAATCTTTACATATTCAATGATTTTCAATAGAAATATAGAATCCACAACCGACATTCTAGCTCTACCCCTATAAAATAGTACTATAACAAAATTGCTAGAAATATTATTTTGGTTGAGATCCCTTATTTCTTAATTTGAGATTTTAAATTTGTACATCGAAATTGAAGAACCAATCTATAACAACATTTGTTCTTCTTAATAGATGTATCCAATGGAAGTTTAAATTAATCAGACCAATAAATTTTAATTTAAATGGACCAACAATTTCAAATATCAGATAATTAAATCGAAAAACAAAAATTTAAAAACAAAAAGGCATTGATTGGGGTTACATCACCATTTTCTCTTTCTTGTTGAAATATGACACCAATTGAATCTTGCAAATTGCAAGGTCATTGTATCTTGAAGATTCTATTTCTTGGAGTAACTACTAACTACTATATATTGTTATCACTAGTATTAGATTTTTTTTTAAAAAAAAATCCACTAAATATTCGAAATTCACATTACAGTTTAACTAAATTTAAATTTATGTCAAAAAATTTTATATAAGGATAAAACGTCTCCTAACAAGGATGACTTCGTATAAAATATTTCCTAACAAGAATGACTCAGTATAAAACGTTCCCTAACAAGAATGACACCATATCGAGAAAACTCAAATTAAACTAACTCTTATTGGTGTACTAGTACTATTAATCAATTAGTTTTGAATTTGGATGTCCTTTTCTAAGGATACTTATGGGAAGACGTTACCTAATAAACTAATCAATGATCAACAAAAATAGAAGCAAACTATTACTTCTATTAAGTGGATGACAGTTTATTTAATTTAATTTTGTCATGTCATAAATATTATATTATTTTTTTAAAAAAAAAACTAATCAAAGAATCAAATTCATTTAACTAATTAAAGTTAAATTATTTATGTGATATTCTTTATTAAACTAATTTGACAACCATTATAGGCCAACTCAAATGATATTCAACCTTCTAAAAGATATTTGGTGGGGATTTGGAAATGGTGAACATTTTAATTGTTGAAAATAAAAACTTCATTTTATGGTTATAACAAGGAATTTTTATCAAATTACACATCTTATTTTATCATATTTTTAAATATTTTCTACCAATTCTAAAATTTTTCAAAATCCCTCTTTTTCTATTTTTCTCTATCATCACTAGATTCATTCCTTTTCCATTACCACATCTTTCTCAACAACCCTAAAATCACTCCTAAAATTAAGCTCACATTGCATCAGTTACTTTCTCTTTCTCTTCAGGTT
>JBCEWC010003147.1:0-31374 GCA_038996855.1 Solanum aculeatissimum
GGCATGAAATCCAATACTCGTGTCACTGTCAACGAGTGAACTTCCCAAGTGTTATTCCATTAGTGGACGTGTTGTTTGTTAGTAAATCTATAGTTTACTCTTCCAAACACCAGCATGATGAGTCTACTTACATTTGTAAAGCTAATTATGTCATTTAAGCTCTTATTTGGCATGTCAATGTCACACTTATTCCTTATATTATCGTACTGCCTTAAGAGACTATTGTCATGTCTTACGTTACAGGTATATGGTCCCAAAACTCAACAGTGTCATGACCACCAAAGTAACAATCTCAAAGTATTAAAGAATAATTTGAACATTGTTCACAGTGTGGGTGGTAGCCCAAGGGCAAGAGCCTAGCATGGATCGATCTCACTTGGTTTGTGAGGGTGGCAGACTAGGGGCGAAAGCCTACATGGGTCGATCCCAATTTGTATAGCTATGAGGACAACATCCCAAGGGTTAAAATACCTAGCATGGGTCATCCTCTTTTACCACTGATCAACTGGTTATTTATATTGCATACCTAAAGGAATTATAAAGCATTGAAAATAAAGAATGTGACGTACACGGTTCCCCAAGTATAACAAAGGTGGTCTTTTATTATGATCTATGCATTTATATGTTGCTACTGGACTTTACTTGAGTTTTCATTTTGCATGTGCTAGTGCTTTACATATTCAGTACATTATTTAGTACTAACATCCCTCATGGGGGATGTTGCAATTCATGCTGCAGGTACAGGTACTCCAGCTAGTAGACCTCTAATATAGGCTCATCTGACACTCAACTGCTTTTGGTGAGCTCCAAGTTGGTTCGGGGATTTACTGAATCTATAGTTTATGCATTTTGGTATTGTATAATAGTTTGATGTAAGGCGGGGCCTGTCCCGACCTATGTTAAGGTTTTCTATCTTGTAGAGGCTTTGTAGACTTATTGTATATAGTTCAGTTGTATCTTGTCTCTAAACAGTTGTGGCCTCAACGACCAAGTCCTGTATGTAAGTTTGGTTCTACTTATTTTGATCTATTATCTCAGTAGAGTTGTCATAGACATATGAATGGTAAGCACAGGTTATATGTTGGTTCTCTCGGTCCTAGAGAGCACCGAGTGCCTGTCCGTCTTTGTAGAGTTGGAGGCGTGACATGGGCTTAAAAGTCAAAATCACTTTCTTTACTTTCATGCATACGTGACAAAAAAATCAAATCATTCTTTATGTCATACTTACATGCATAAAAATAGCTTCATTCTTGTATAGGTATGAGAAAAGAGTATGGACCCGTGGAGATAGTTCATGCCGACTCTAGTCTCAATTCTGTATGCCTTTAAACATTTTCACATGGTGTAAACACTCATTCTTTTGCTCGAAGAGCCATAACATAGACATAGTGTGATCATAACTTAGTCATACCCATTCTTTAATTGAAAAGATAGTCATAAACATCTTTGGGACTTAGCCCACATCAAAAACTTCATAAAAACCATGTTCATGAATGTAAATGTCATGCATGATGAATGAATAACATGGGTAATGGAAATCAACATTTAAATCAACATAATAATATAGATTCATCCCTAAATCATAATGAAATCCATAATTAAAATATAATTCTTACTACCCATGCTTGAATTGAAGACTTAAAGGGACATGCATAATTGAATCTTCATAACACCAATGGAATTCAACAAATTAGGGCTTAATTCACTTTAAAATCAATAATTAAATACAACCCATACTTCAATTTAATTAAATCATCAATAATTTAGAAGACCTAAATTCAAAGTAATCATAATTTCATAAAATCAATTGAAGAAATTTATTTGGGGCTTCATGGTTGAAAGGATCCATGAATAAATTCCCACATACTTGGATTAGCCAAGAAAAGTAAGAAGAATTGATTAAGAATAAAGCCTTCCCTTGATTCCCAAGATAAGTCTTCAATAGAGCTTTGAGAGAAGTTATTAGGAGAGTTTGAATAAAATTCTAAGTGTTTTAATGAATTTGATGAAGATGAATGAATAAAATCTTATTTGGGGGCTTAGGATAGGTTCAAAGGTCATAAAAGATCTTAGAAATGGGTCAAATTATCAAAAATACCTCAATAAAATGCAACCTGGAAGTTTAACTCGTAGCTCTCACGGACGGTTTCACGGGTCATAAGCCTCTTCACGGGTCGTGAGGCTCATTAACTCAGCACAGACTGTCCCTACAAAAATGGGCATAACTTTGTACTCCAAACTCGAAATTGAGTGAAACGAATTTTGTTAGAAAGATAATTCAAAGAGATTCAATTTTATATGTAATGGAACACCCAGTTTATCCTGTTCTAAGAGATAAGACTAGTTAAAGCTGACCCTTCCAACGGTCCATAAGAGATCTCATACTTAGAAAAATATTTTGCTCCTGAAACTATATGGTAGGCTTCACACAGACCATGAAGTGTTCTGTGGAGCCTCAATTGGTCCAAGGCCTTGGCTGGCACCCTTACACGGACTGGTTCAAGGGCCATGAGGCCTCACATGATCCGTGAACCTCCATTTGTCGATGACGTGATTTCCAAAATGTTAACCTTATACATAGAACCAATTCTTAGGTCGATACCATCCCGAAAAACCTTAACACGCTCCGTGAGAGGTCACACGGGCCTCTTCATAGACCATGAAGTGACACATGGTCCGTTAAGGGCTCCATGAGAGTGTGCCTTAGTCAAATTTCCAGAAAAGGCCCTTGTGCAGGCAGTCCCACCAAAAAGGTCATAACTTCTTCATCCAAACTATGAATCAAGTGAAACTAAGTGAGTTAGAAATATAACCCAAAGATATTTAATTTGATAGGTCGTTGCCCTCCCAGTTCTTCCCGTACTAAGAGATATAGCCATTTAAAGTCAGTACTCCCATGATACGTCAAGCAAAACTTGACTAATGTGATTTCTTTGAATACGACCACTCAAGAGAGACTCATGAATCTCATTAGCCAACCATGGTAGGTTTAAATCAGATCATAATCGATTTCACAAGGTTCAAAATATTTCAGGTTTTTACAAAAATCATCCTTTGTTACTAAATTAAAAGTGCGACAACAAGTTAAAGAAGAACATCAGAGACCTGGAGTCCTAGCTCAGTATATTGAGCTTCATTTATGGAAATGGGACATGATAAATATGGATTTCATGACTGGTTTACCTTGTACTCCCTATAGGTATGATTCTATTTGGGTAATCATCGATAGGCTGACAAATTTTGCTCATTTATTGTCAGTAAGAATGACATATTTAGTGGAGGATTACGCTAGACATTACATTTGGGATGTCTTTCACCTTCATGAAGTTTCATTATCTATTATCTCTGATTAAGGGGTTAATTACAACATATTTTTAGAAGCCTTTTTAGAAGAATCTGTGCACTCAAGTAAATATTAACATCACTTTTCATCCCCAAACTGATGGATAGGCAGAGCATACTATTCAGACCATTAAGGATAGGTTGCGTGCCTGTGTGCTATATTTTAAAGGAAGCTAATATGTTTATCTACCTCTTATTGAGTTTGCTTATAATAACAGCTTCCAAGTTAGAATGTAAATGGCTTCTTATAAAGCATTATACGAGTGAAGATGTAGGTCGTCGACCAGTTGATTTGAGGTCGGGGAGGCAAAGTTTCTAGATATTAATCTAGTCTAGCAATTGATGGAAAAAGTAAAACTTATTAGAGACCAACTGCAAAAAACTCAAAGTCGGCGGAAGTCTTATGTAAATATTAGACGACGGGACTTAGAGTTTGATGTAGAAGATTGAGTTTTCTTAAAAGTATTCATATGAAGGGTATTATGCGATTTGAAAAGAAAGGAAAGCTCAGTCTAGGTATGTTGGACCATATAAGATTATTCAAAAAATCGACAAGGTTGCATATGAGCTTGATTTGCCTTCAGAATTTGGAGCAGTCTATTTGGTGTTTCATGTATCTATGTTGCAGAAGTGCATTGAATATCCTTCACGTATTAATCAAATTGAGGATATTCACATTCCTAAATACTTGTCTTATGATGAGGTACAAGTGGCTATTTTAGATCAACAAGTAAGAAAGCTTCGAAATAAAGAAGTGGCCTCCGTGAAAGTGTTATGGCGAAACAACAATATTGAAGAAGTAACTTGAGAAATTAGAGAGGAAATAATGAAGAAGTACCCCCAACTATTTACAACTTAAGGCGAGTCACATTTCAAAAAATTAGCAGTTATCTTTTTACAGTAACTTAATAAATATAAAATGATTTGGAAATATAATTTGTATGTCTTGTCGCGGAATAGCTATACAAAGCTTAGTATTTAGAATTTTTAGAAGTTGATTTATGGTTTGCAAGGGTAATAGATATATCCTTAAAAATAACACTTTGGTAGAAAGAAATACAACCAAGGGACTGTCTTGACCCATTCGCGGATGAATGTTCTTAAAGGGGGTTTAAATTACTCAAGTAGCACCCAACACTTTCATAAGGTTTAAATTAAGTTTTACCTTTTGGATGGGACTAAGAGTATATAATTTTCTAATAATGGAGTGTTAAGAGGTATTTTAATAGCACAATGGTCATATGTTAAGTTTTGGAGTCAAGAAAGTTGCGAGACAAAGGTTGACCAAAGTTACCGTAAGATTCTCTAAGAAATCTTTCTTAATTTTAGGTTAAATGTATCAGACCATATCTCTCAAAATAGAAAGAGTTAAAGGGTCCATGGCCTATCAAATTGAAGGTCTATGAGTCTAGTTTGTAACACACAAAACTGCATATCAAATCACTTTTCAATAAAAGGTTATGAGTATTTTACTGTGGATTGTCTGAGCAGAAAAGTGGGTCAGGTTAAGAAAAGTTATAAGTCGGCAAATCCGACATTTTAAGACCCCAAAATATTTCTTTTCTGTTCTAAAAAGGTGAGGAAACTGAAGAGAGGATTTCCATGAGGTTCTTGAGCGATTTAGGTATGTTTTTAGCGATTTCTACTATTTAGGTTTGTCCCCGTGCCTAGAAATGTGTTCCTTAAACTTTGCAATCATTTTCCCCTTCTATTAGTTGTGTTTGGAACTATCTTTGAAAGATAGAAAATTTTTGTTCTTGCTAGTTCTTCTAGATTTACAACTAGTTTACCAAGGTAATAATCTTGGGTCTCTTTTATAATCGGTTTTATGAAGTTCTATAGATGTTTCATCACGTTAAGGCTATATGACAAATCTACCGATTTATGCTCAATTATGGACTATTTGTAAATGTGTATAAGTTGCACATATATAGTGTTTGTGAAGTTTAGGATGTAAGGAATGACTTTTGAAAAGAAACTTTGGGCATTTGGACATTCGTTGGAGAGGTATGTTAAGGCTAAGCTTCGTCCCTCCTTTTAGCACTAAATCTGGAAGATTTCCAAAATATCAAATGTGATATTTTACTATTCTATTGCTAGAAATACCTTTTGTAAAAGGCATTATGATCACAGCTAAATTATTTTTATAATGATATTAGATTGATATTCTATTCGTTCGATTAAACTGGAAATTTGGTATCCATATATCAATTTATCGGCTTTCCTGACTACATGTCCATGTATTTGAGTTATTACTCTTATTTCGGTGGTGCCACTTTAAAAAATAAAAAAAGAGAGATTATGAAGGGAATTTAGTAGTCATAATCATTCCTCCTTCCTCGCTAAAATTTTATTTGAAGAACTTAAAAAGTAACACATTGATTTCCAATAATCTCAAATATAATGCTCCTATTTAAACTAGTAAAGCACTTGATTTTTTAAAATACTTTCTTTTATTAATTAGAAAGGAACCAAGTATAAGCATTATGTGAAGCACCTTAAGTTCCTTATGAACATTTTCAGAGTTAAGGCATCATTCTAAATATTGAGTTAAGTTTTCAAATTTATTTGAAAGACATATAAGATTCCACGAGTCATGTGTATATGGTACAATGGTGATTATGACATAATGAGAATAAGAGTACTGATGATACAAGATTGGCTAAATTCTCGCAATGACCTACTATTTGCATTCAATATTCATATCATACCTGGCATGTTATGCATGGACTTCGAGTTATAATCGGAGGTAAGGGACCTATTTGCCCAAATGACTATATATATGTATATTATATAGATGGTCATAGGTTGGCAAATATGATGTCGGTTAGCTATCAGAAAGAACCACCATTTCTAGCATTTGGTTGGGTATGCCATGCATTTGCATCTATATATTTGTATTTACAACATGCAATTAGCCAAACATATCATGCATATTTGATCACTAGGAGGTCGAGTGTTGGCCATGAAAGCTATTTGAGTTTTGGTTATGGGTAGTATCTTTATTACCCTTTTTACTACAACTATTTATGATTTTACTTCCTAACTTACATGCAGTACATTTTTATTCATACTAATGTCCCATTGCCTGGGGACACTGCATTTTATTTTGTGCATGTAGGTTCAGGTAGGGATTCTAATTGAACCCTCTGCTAGGACTCTAGTTCAGCTATGAGTTGGTAAGCTCCACCTCTTCTCGGAGCTTTCACAGGTCATGTGATGCCAAAATACAACACTTTTGAATATTAAAACTTGGAATTTTATGTGGTATCAAAGTGATGTTAGTAGGTTTAATGTGTTTTTATGTTTATTTTACACGATTACAGGATTCAGTAAGATTTTGGGCAATGTTCTACAAAATTGAAGTTTTTGAAGCTTTACAGGCTACTCTACGGGCCGTGGTTCAATCCACGAGCCGTAGAGAGGTTTCGTGAGTCATATCCAGTGAATGGCTAAATTCAAGTGTTGCATCCATGAACTGTCAGATGAGCCATCAAATTATTCACGAGTTGTGGATTAGGGTCGTGCCTAGAGGATTAGATTTGGAAGAGATTCAAAAAGGTTATCAGACGAACCCCTCCATGGGTCGTAGGTCAGAAGATGGCCCATAAGAAGGTCTCATGGAATTGAAGTCTATTTTGGAAGTTGTATAGTATGAAGCCTAGGTACAGGTTGTGGTTCCTTATACGACCCATAACCTCGTCAGTAGAAGCTGTCGAATCTAGTTTTCCTATTTTATTTTGAATTTATATTTTAATTATTATAAATAGGTTTTTTTAGATTTTTTCTTACACATAAACTACTGAAATACGCACGAGAGAAGAGAGAAACACTTTGGAGACTTCATCTTTTGTGATTTTTACATTGGGATTATTCCATCGTAATTTTTTGTGGAGAATTTGGATTCTTGTTCTTTAATTTATCATTGTAAGTGTTTAATTATGCTATTTTATAACATGATTTCTTCATCTACAATGACCATGCATAGCTAAATCCACAACTAGGGTTGTGAGAACCATGAAGAATTAACAAGGTAAAATCAGATAATCCATAATTTTTGGAAAGTGTGTGTAAATGTATTAGTTAATTCTCTTTGTTATGAATATTTTTTAATGTTGGTCAACGTTAGAACCCACCTAATTCTTACTGGATAGATCAAGGTAGTAATGAATAGGAAAAGAGATTAATTAACAGGATTTGATGTGATCCCTCTAGTCTAATCAACCTAACATCAAGGGACGGTTGTACTTGAACAACAGGTAAGGGTTAGTAATTTCACACTACGGGGATTGATCAAATCATGTAGTGAAATTTATCTCTCGCTTGGATCAAAGGGTTTGGTAAACTTAACTTACCGTTCTGCGTGTTGCACACTAGAAAAGATTACGATTGTTTGGTGATACTAAGTTAGAAATTCATGGGGAACATAATACCCTAGTTACTTCTCTCACTGATTTCACAACACTTGCTTCTAGTTTAGGTTTACTTGTTGCAATTATAAAATCCCCCCTCCCTCCCCCTCTTTCAGGAGATAAGTAGGTTAATTCAACTCGGATTACTCGTAATTACTCTAGGTCTAGACCATATTCCCTGTGGGATCAACCCTAACCTCAGTTAGATTATATATTTTGACAATGACCGCTTATCCTCTAATTGGAAGTGTAATTTGGGCAACATCAATAGGATGTCTACTTTTTGTTGTACAGTTGGGTACAGTCGGAGCTCTGTCCCGGCAATGTTAATGACACTCTTAGAGGCTATTGTGGGCATGGTATTTTGGGTTGGTTCATTTGCAACTTTTAGTCTTTAGTCATAGGCTTGGCATGTATATATGTGTGTGCGCACATGTACCTCTATGGTTGTAGTCTCGTCGGCTAGCTAGTACTTTATCATTTTGTCTTATCTACCTTAGTATATATGCCTCATTGTTAACCAGGTCATGACCTAAATGGTCCAACCTTAGTTTTTCAGACGTTATGTTGCCCAATCTTTTGGCCTCTAGTCTAGTTAGTTAGCATGTTTAGTGACTTACTCGATCAATGACGGTATTGAGTGTCAGTCGCGTCTCCCTCCTTTTAGGGTGTGATAATTATTTTATTAATAAAATTATATTTCTTCATATTTTATTTGTAACTATAATTTATTTTTCTACCACTTTAAAATTTATTTCTAACAGTGTTTGTTCCTCCTCTTCAACTTGATGACTTCATTCTTCTCTAAAGAGTGCCTCCGAAGCACCTCTAAGTTAAGCACATTGCCATGGAATATGAGGCCATTAGCAAACAAAAACATAAGTAATTGAAAGTAATGCTTAAAAATCAACTAATTTTTATTGATGCATGCATCACATCATTAAGAAGGCAACAGGTGGAGACTTTGTCTATTTTCACTTGATCCTTAGGTTCGAACAATTCTTAGTTTGATATCATTACTGACTTTGAAAATAAAATTACTTCAAATAAAATTTTAATAGTTATTGATCATCTATTCAGAATAGACGAGCTTTCAATCAGGGCAACATGCTCCTCTACAAGATTGGATGAAATACTTGATTGAGACCAGTTGACAAAAAGAGACGAGAAAGATAGTGATAAGACTCCAAAAAAAATATTTTAGTGAGTCAGGTAAGCATCACATCAATGAATGGTTGTAACTGGAGCCATAAAGTCTACAAGTCCGTCTTTCCCAATGAGATCATAAAATTTTGTGAGTTTTGAATTGGCAGTTCAGGAATCTCTATTCTAATCATTAGTAAGGACTTTTTTTTCTTGTCAACTTGATCAACGATTTCAAAAATTTCATTCTCAAAGTAAGAATGGACAATGAAGAACTTGATGTGTAGATTGCTTCCACCTACTTCAAATTGATTTTTCTTTTTCCTCAGCATCCATTTCATTAATTGAGATCTAATGATGGTCTCTTTGAAAAATGTGAAAGAAACATTGGGGTTTAATCCTGATTGAAGAAATTAGAAGATTAATCTCCTTTGCTGCTTTATCCACAAATAAAAATTTAAGTTGAGTATGAGAGCTCAAAGCCTTTTTAATATAAAGATATGTTCGTGCAAAAACAAAATATGATTATTAAAAGAAGAAGGGTTATGTATAGAGAAAGGGGGTGGGGGTAATATTTGTTATCGTAATTTTTGAATTTTTATTTGGTAAAGAGAATTCGAAGTTTAGGTATACATGATCGAAAGAATATTTTATACCCAACTTTTAAGGTCAAGGACATTTTTAAAGATCGAAAATACAACTGTTAGTATTTTAAAAGTAAGAAAGTAACTTCCATTAAGTATGAGAGTGAGTAATTACTAGAGTAATTTTAAGCCTCCAAAAAGAGTACTCAAGCCAGAGGAATAATACTAACATTTTTATTATTATAAACTATCATCGTTAAAATCAATGATAAGAATGTTTCTTAGATAAAAATAATGTCTAGATCTTCTTCCTTAGATAAAAAAAGAAATACTTCAATCTTTGACACGTAGAGGCTTATAAGTTGATCAAAGAAAAATATAATGGGAGTAAGATCAGTGAGGTATCAAAGTAGTCAATTATTTTTCAGATGACTAGTTTCACTATGTTAAATATACTTTAATATTCAAAAGTTCAAAATAACCTCATTTATAGGAAGTTTGAACCCTAAAGTGAAGGAATAAGTGTAAACAAAAGCACAAGCTTTCCTTTAATTAGTTATTCATTCATAGTTTTCTAAGATGTCCATTTAAATTAATTTACTCCAACTATAATGTTGGGCAACTACACTAATACAGATACAAAGGACCAGGTCCTTTGAGTGCAATGAATAGAAAAACAACAAGTAAATAAACTGAAGATAGAGATTTAACGTGAAAAACCTCCTTGCTCAAGGAAGGAACAATCACGACCTATATGACAGGATTTCCAATACTCAAAATCCACTAAATGAATTAGCAAAGTAGTTAAATACAACACACACGGTTTATTTGTCTCACTATCTCACCATTCCCACGTGCAACCCCAGTTATTAGATATGAGCAACAAAAACCAACACAAGTCTACACACTCACCACGTAGATGAAATTAGACTTCTACCCAAAACACCTCAGAGCCCAAACACGCCAAGAGATCTACAATAAACAATCGCAATACACAACAATGATCAGTTTTCCTTTATAAGATAGGAAGTGATCTTACAATGTTACAACACAACACAACAACATACATAAAAGGAAACTATAGGCTTCTTCTATTAGGTCCCTCGTACACAGATGCTAAGTTTCTCAATAGGAGCCAAAGAGGAACTTTTAGAACAACAAGAATATGAAGTTTGTGATCTTTCCAAAAGTTGATTTTGTTTGGTGGTCGTGCTCCTTTTATACAGACAGGAGTCATTGAATGGACCACTGGTCCTTCAGTACAATTTGATTGACATTTCACCTACCAAAATAACTTTAACAACGGTATCTCATTTCTGTAGACCTGATGAGTAACCTGGTCCTTGCTACAGTTTGTAATCATCAAAACCTCCTTGATACAATTTGTAATTATCAAAACCTCACTCAATATATAATCTACTTGTACATTTGGTAGATACTTTAATTATATAATGGATGGATAATCATTAGTCAACTTGATTTTCAAACTCAAAATCTAGAGTGCAATCGATTATGATGTTTCAATTCTTATGCAAATTAATTTTTTCACAAGCAGCAATGGGCGTTGATCAATTTTTAGCCTTCATTTTTTAGATCAGCAAAAAAATTTCATTGATTGTAATTTCCTTATCAACAATAGACATCGTCATAGTTGAGGCATCAACAACAACGTCACCCAAAATAAGTAGTAAATTCTCAACAGAGAAGTAAAATTTATTATTACCATGCTATAAAATAAGAAAGTATGAAGAAAATAGAAAAATGGGAAAAGAAAAATTTCCCTCTGAACTTTTTCTGAAAAGTCAGTTACACACTTAAATTATCATGATGATCTATTACACATATTTACTACTTAAAAGTGAATTTATTTAACCCTTAAAATTGACATGGCAAAATAAAAAATAAAAATAGGTGCGTCAGAATAATTTTTAAAGTAAAAAAAATTAAAATACCCCTTACACCCCCTCCCCCACATCTCATCTTCTTCACACCTCCACCATCCTAATGTTCTTCACATTCTATTAAACTAAAATAGACCAATAACCAAAAGCAACCCAGAAACAAGTTACATAAAAAATACAACTCTTTTATCATTAAATCTCCCAGCAAGAAGAATCAAAATAGTACCAAGTGTAATATTTGACCTAAGCTTTGTAAGTTTTGGTTTGTATTTGTTAACAAAGAATTTCTTCATCTCATTGGCAGGGTAATATTTTGAGAATTTCTTAGTCGTCGATGCTATGAGAGGCTTTGTTAAGTGAGTAGGATAAGGGATCGATTGAAAAGGGGAAGAAAAATTATTTCCCTATATATATGTCCATATCTGAAAAATATTTGCAATAAATTTGCTCACAGTGAAGTGATACAATGGAAGCTCTGTTTTCATGGCCAATCAATGGAAGAAACTGAAGCAACCTTCTTGTGGTATATTTTGGAACGAAAAAATTCTTTCACTCCACAATTCAACTATGAATTTCGAGCATTCCTTGAGCGTCATTGCTGAAAGTTTCTTCTTTGCAATTTTAGTGAAGAAGATGTAATTATTATAGAATTTTAATAAATAATTAGGGATTAATTAGCTAAAGATAAAGATGAAATTATGTTCTTACCAAGTGGGATAATCCTTGCATCCGTGGAGATCAACAACTTTTTTTGTGAGATTCAGAGTTAATTGAAGCTAATTTCTCAGTTAACGGCTTTTTTTTATCGTCGGCAGCTAATTTGCCATGTGAAGAGGAAGCTTGTAGCTTTCACTTTAGTTAAAGTTGTTGTCTATGATTTTTTCGATGTTTTGTTTGGCTCTGTTGAATCATATAACTTTTGGACTTGATTAAATGTAAAAAAATTGTTGTTTCCTTTAATAAAGAGGTGAAGCCCATCTTTCACTTAAAAAATATAAAATATAGTTAATAAAAGAAAAATTAATTATTAAAGAAAAGAAAATAAAAAGGATATAAAAAAATTATAACTCCTGACGTGGCGCTGACATGACAACAAATGTAATACACCACATACTATGAGAGTGGTGTTACACTTCCAAGAAGATATTAAATTCATTAAGTAATAAAGATGTGTAATAAATCGTCATGATATATTAAGTGTGTAACTGACTTTTTGAGATAAGTTAAAGAGGAAATATATATCTTTTCCCCAGAAAAAATGATAGAAGAAACATGACAAGCTTCAACAAAGAAGAAAAAAGTTGAAGATTGCAAAGAAGAAAATTAAGAGATCAGAAAACGAAAAGCAAAAGAGACGAAGACAACAAAAGGCAAATATGAATTTCAAAAAGTAAATTTCAATCATTACCTCAACAACATGTGTTCTGGATGTTTAATGCAAGACGGCGTATGTCATTTGAGAGAGTTAATTAAGGGTGATAAAGAGTTCTAAAATTAAAAAGAAAAAAAGTGACTCACATTTTAATTATTGATGAATAGAGGTGATAATTTTAAGATTAGTACTAATGATATTAATTTTAAAATTTCAAAATTTTAATATTTACACAAAAACCTTATTTTTTATCCCTCCCAACCCTTTTGTTGTGGCCCCCCCCCCCCCCCTCCACTCCTCTCCTCAATCGTCGTCATCGTCACCACCTCTGACCACCGTCAATTTTTTCTCTTCTTTCTCCATCGCCACCCACTCTCTCTTCCATCACAACCACCATTCTTCCTCCATCACCATCACTTTCTCATCCTCCACCATCACCTTTTTCTTCTCTTCTTCCTCCTCCACTACCATCATTGTCACTTTCTTCTCCTCCATCACTGATGCCACAACAACCATGACCTTCGTTGTTACCACCCACACCTCTTTTGTGGCCATAATCACTGCCCCTTCTTCTAACTTCCTGTCAAAAAATCAAACAACTATTGAAGTCGTCAAATAACCTATGCAGAAACTGTTGAACTAATTTTAACAATTATTGCAATAACTTAAACAATTGTTGAAGTTGTTGCAAGTACCATGACACTTGTTGTAACAATTACAGTAGTAACAGCAATTGCTGCAGAAACTTCAGCAATCGCTTAGCAACTACAACAATTGCTGCACCTGCAGATTTTCTTCAATAACTTAAAAAAATTGAAGTTCTATTTTTCAAATTTTCTTCAATGACAAAAAAAAAACTTCAAAAATTTTAAATTAAAGTAAAATTAGTTTGTAAATATAAAGACTAAAAAAAAACATGCTAAAAAATGTTGAATGTTGACAATAACAATGACATCAACATAGATGATTAAAAGAAGAAAAAAATTGTGGAAGAGAGAGAGAAAGCAAGAAAAAGAAAAGAAGAAGAGAAAATGAGAGAAAGATATGGAGAGAGAAAGAAAAAATGAAAAGATAATAAAGGAGGAGGGGGGTTTTAAATTTTGAAATTTAAAAAGGGAGGAAAATCTTTTGAAAGGGGTACACTTTTTAAAGTTTTGAAAATATTCATTTTAGTCCCTAATTAACTTAATCTTACTTAATTTTTAATTAGTGAAAGTTGACACTTTTTTAAATTTTGAGACTTAAGGGACACTTTTAGCTCAATTTTTACATGTCATTTCACTAATATCATATGTCTTTTAAAATTATTTTTCTTAAAAAATAGGAATAATAACCTTTTTTCACTTCTTAGATATGATTCTGCGAGACTTAAAAAATAAAGAGACCAGAGAAATTTTCATAAATGACAAAATATAGATTACTTATTATTAATAATGACAAGACTATCTAAATTTCAATATATAGCAATAGAAAAATTATTTGGTATAACTAAAAAAAATAAAAAATAAAAAGGGTGTTATTTTAATGCCTATCTCATAATGGCAGTTATAAAAATTATGACAATCATTATTTTCTTATTAAATACACACTTTTCTTATTAAATGTTAGTGACTTTTTCTAACTAATAACAAAGCATGAAGTCCTATTATTTTTACTAGGTTCCACATTTTTCCTGAAAAGGGGGATAATGACGTTCATCTTCTTTTTTTAAAAAACAAATTAGGTGCTTTGTGTATTTAACTTGTTAAATGCACTATTACTTTCCTATTAAATGCTAAAGTTTATCCCCCTCCCCCTCACCCCCACCCTTTTTGTTAGCTACTAGTTCTATTAGGATTTTTTCTCTTCTTTTTTTTATTTTATTTTATCAATTTTTACGAAACAAATTTGCATATATGATATATCTATTTAATGTCATTTTTATGAAATATCTATTTAATACACACTTTAAATCATTTTCAAACATCAATTATTATACCTTCTTCAAACATAAAATTAGTTCTTCAAACTTTTAATGAAATTCACATTTATATTGATTTGATACACATAAACTAAATATAAAGTTAGTATTTAAATTATCTTAATGAAATCCATAATTTAATATTTACATGTAATTTGTACCAAATATATTTTACCGAAATGCAAATATATACCGATTTAATACACATAAATTATTTTTTTTCTATTTTCAAAAATGTCATTGAATATTTATTTTTTAAAATATATATTAACATAATATAGAACCTCAATTAATCTATCAAAGTATAAATATACATATTTGAGTGATATATATTTGATTTATTGGTAACAATTTAACATACCCTTAATAAAATCAATAATATTCTTAAAAAATGTAATACACGTGAAAAAATAGTGGATATATATTTTTGGTATTTAAATGATATATATTTGGTTTATTGGTAAGAACTTGACATACCCTTAATAAAATCCAAAAAATCCTAAAAAATACAACACACGTGAAAAATAGTGGATATATATTTTTGGTATATAAATGATATATATTTGGTTTATTGGTAAGAACTTGACATACTCTTAATAAAATAAAAAATATCCTAAAAAAATACAGCACAAGTGAAAAATAGTGGATACATTTTTTGGAATTTAAATGATGTATATTTGATTTATTGGCAAGAACTTGACATACCCTTAATAAACCCATCAATATTCTTAAAAAACAATGCACGCGTGAAAATAATATCATTGAGATCCCTTGAATTAAATCAATAATATACTGAAAAATTCTATTTTCAGTTGGTTGGCCTCAGGGTCGTCTCGACCATAAGACCACTAAAGCAATCATGGGGCCCCCACTTTCTCCCAAAATGGTATATATATGTTTATATACTATTTAAAAAATAATCTCTTATCTCATTTAATATAGTGATTGCTTTTATAATTGAGAAATGAAATAGTGTTTTGTTAGTTGTAGCATCATTTCTAATATGTCTATATATTTTATTGTCTCGTTTATATTTTCACAATTATCATGAACTAACAATGTCATTTTTATATTCATTTTTTATTCCTTTTTCACTATTTTTATTTCCTTATTTGAATACTATAAAGTTTCTTAAATGATCAAGCTTTTACATTATACAAAATCTATTGTTCTGTGTGTATAAAAGATCAAATTTATTTTTTAGTATCTTCTTCAAGTTTCAAGCACTAAAACTAATCAACACTAATATAATAGCATTATGTCAACTTATCAAATAAAGCACAACATTGTTTTGATATTATTATAAAAACTTTTCAAACTTTGGAGTTATGTTTTATTATTCTAACTTTATTTTATATATCTTTCATTGATAATTTACACTTTTACATTTGTAATTGATAAAATATGTGTGTATATTATACCTTTTTAGAGTTTATTTGTAGGATTACACTGAGTATGTTATAATTATTCAATTTATATATGTCAGCTAAAAAAAGATTTCTTTATGGAGTTTGGCTTTAGGCCCCCCAAACTTGTTGAGACGACCCTGATTGCCCTTTTGAAAGATAGTAAAAATTTTATTTTCACCTAATGTTTTGAGTTTGTATTGTATTTTTGTTTGATTCTTGGTTATGGCAAGAACTTAATAGATTTTGGTAAATTTGTTGATATATATTTTGGTATTTTAGTGATATATATTTGGATACTATGTAAAATCAATATATGTTTGATTGTTGCCTGTTTTTGAATGAAAAACATAAATTTTATTGTGTAATTTATAGTTATATATTTTGGTATTTAAGTGATATATTTGATTTATTGGCAATAACTTGGCATATCATGAATAAAATCAATAATATTCTTAAGAAATAAAGCACACGTAAAAAAGATATCATTGAAATGCGCTGAATAAAACTAATAGTATACTAGAAAATTCACTATTTGCATTTAATAGTGGATATATATTTTGATATTTAAATGATATATATTTGGTTTATTGGTAAGAACTTGACATATCTTTAATAAAATCAACAATAACCTTAAATAATACAACACACGTGAAATGATATCATTGAAAATCCCCTGAATAAAAAATCAATAGTATACTGAAAATTCAGTATATTTCATTTTATACTATCAACATATCTACCTATAGAAATAATTTTTTCTATATGCAATCTGGAAAAAATAATTTAAAAAATTAAAAAAATAAAAATCAATTATTAATCATAAATGTTACAAAAAAAATTAATATAAAAAGAATCATAAATAAAGGAACAAAATAAGAAAAAGGAAAGCATAATTTATTAGATACCATAAATAAATGAAAAAAAATCATAAAAACTAACTCCTTAAATATAGCATTAAATGACTCCTTAGGAAAATTCAATGAGTAAAAAATTTAAAAATGATTAAAAAAGAAAAGTCCTAAAAGGATTTCTAGGCAAATGTGTAAATTTAATTAAAAATTAAAATAAATTAAAATAGGATTCCTAGAAATAATTCTTTACGTATATGCAATCCGTAGAAAATAAAAAACAATAAAAAAAAGGAAAACTTATTATTGATCATAAAGAATACAAAAAAAAGGAATTGAAAAATAAAATTAATATAAAAAGAATCATAAATAAAGGAACAAACTTTTTTTTAAAAAAAAGAAATATATATAATATATATTATATACGAAATGGGACTCATGCTTTGTTAAGAAAAGTGTACATTTAATAAGAAATGAGACTTATGCTTTGTTATTAGTTAGGAAAAGTCATTAACATTTAATAAGAAAAATGTGCAGTTAATAATTTGTCATTATTTGTAAATAATTTGCTATTCTTTGAAATATTTACAAAGTACCTACATATGCTCTAATAAGTAATCTAATAACTACATATGGATTAATTATTCCTAAATTTTAATTAGTTTTGATTCAATAGATACAATTCTAGTTAAAGTATACAAGATTGGAATCAAATAAGATCTTGGTTCATTCACAATTTGATACAATGACGTTAACTAGATAGATTTTTAAATAACATCAGTAAATCATCAATGGTCAATTGAAATTAGGATCAACTTCTTTCAATAGTCATTTTAAAAATATTTGAGATCTATTTTAGCACTAGTAACATATTGTATGCAATAGTTCTAATGCACATAGGATTATCATTATGAGAAAATTGAAACAAACAAGAAGTTAACATAAGATTTACATCATAAATGTACTTTTTCGCTAATGTTTAACTCACAGGATTTTCATCACAAATGTTGTATAAGCTCTCAATTGTAATAAAATGCACAAGCTTTTATTTTTGATGTTGAGTGAAAAGACAATTTAATAAAATCTATTTTTCCTTCTTATTTACTGCTTTATAGTTTATTTCAGATATCACAGTAAGAAAGTGAAATGACCCTTTAGGTCATTTTTTGTGTACTGCATAACTTTTTTCATTTAGAGCATTCCTATAGTGATCTCGGGTCATTTATATCTTCCCAAAATTGATAGCTCGGTCGTTTGGTTGTTCGTTTTGATATTTTACAGTTTTCCATGATTGAAGGTCTTTATAGCTTGAAAAGTTAATTTTAGACTAAAATTTGAGTAAATGACCTCAGAAAGAATTCTGACAATTTCATCAGCTCCGAAATTATCAAATTAGGCTAAAAGCATGGTCAACTCGAGTACCGAGGCTTTCAATGAGAGTTTGAACCATATTAAGCATTTTAGCCTTGAAAATTGGCCAAAAGTGGACCTTGGTAAACATTCTTGGAAAATGTGCTTGAATATAAATTTTGATAGCGTGATTGATTCTAGAACATCGAGTTTGGTATAATATAATTTCTTGTTCAATTTTTGAGGCTTTCAGACTCATTTCGTGTTATGACCCTCTAGGTCATTTTGGTATTTTCCAGAATATCTTATCAGTATGAGTCTTGGCATGGTGACCCTGGGCCATTTGTGACCTATTGATATTACTAGTTTGGTTGTTGGGTGAATCAGTTGGGGTTTATGCAGCTTTTCGAGTTAAATAGAGGATTATAACTGTAAAATGAGTTTTCAGGCAAAGTCTTAGTAAACGGCCTCAGAGCAGAATTCTGGCAGTTTCATCAACTCCAAAACGACCAAATTAGGCTAGGAGCATGTTCGGTGCAGTTATATCGTGTTTTGCAAATTTAGCCAGGGGAACAGGTCAATAGTTGATTTTAGTCAATACCCTTGAAAAATGTGCTCGAATGATAATTTCAATAGTGTGATCAGTTCCAGAACATTGATTTTGATCTGGATCAACCCTTTATTTGGTACCGGAGACTTTAGATGTGATTTAATCCCCCCGAGTCTTTTTGTTAAAGTTGGATATAAGAATGTGAGACTCACATCGAATTATAATGACCTCCGATTGAAATTTTATTTGTTCCATTGGATCTGGAATATCAAAATTATCAGGGTTACATAGTTCATTTGCAAAAATTGAAGTCCGAACAAGCCCGAGACATCAAAAAAGGGATTGGATGCTTGCTGAAGGGAGGGAGTGATGTGGCACCTTGTGGTGCTGCCACATGGCACCATATGGCTCTTCCATGGGGCAGTATATGGCACCACCTCATGATTCCACATGGCGGGTTGAGTTGGCGAGCCACTTGGCTATATATATGACTTTTATTCTAGGAAATATTATATATATATATATGCATTTTCGAGGTCATTTCTTATTCGATGTGGATGATTCAAAAGATTAACTTGTGTATATTTTTCAGAAGAATATCGTGGAAGTGTTGAAAATTGCTTTTGGCAGACTGTTCGAGGTAAAATTTACTATTTGTGTTGTATATAATGTCATAAAATATCAGAAACTTCAAACTGAGATATCTTGGTCGTTTCTTATAGGAATAAAGTAAAATTTTGATCTAAACTATACTACTTTTTGAGGTCTACGTTGTGGTATGTTTAGATTCTATTGATTTGACCATATTTTTGACTAATTGGAGCACGAATATCACGATCCAAAATTGTATTGCGACTAAAGAAGAATAAAGTAAAACAAAAACAGCCACAACATATCATACAAAACTCCAAAATCTGGAGTCATGAGTACAAGAGCATCTAAAGTAGTACAAAAGAGTAAATATAACTGTGGTAAATGAAAGATATAATGTTGTCTGATAATTCTAATAAAATATCTGAAATAGAAAGAAACAAAAAGGAATTCTCAAAGATCCGTGACGACTCGAATTTTGAGCCTCACCTCTAAGATCTGGTGTAGATGGATAATAACACTACTAGAATGAATCAACTACCCTGTGTAAGTCCTTGTGCTCAATCTATAGGGAGGAAACAAAGTAGGGGTGAGTACACCGAAATGCACCCAGTAAGTTCAACCGACTCGATAAGAAAAATCGAACATGTAATAACGAAGAATACTATCACCTACATCAAAAGGGTTAGTAGTGCACAATTAAAATATATATAATGGTAAGTTAAGATATCCATAATAACCCATGGTACAATGCAATAAGAGATGTGAATACAATGCATGGAACTCATCAGGCAATATACCAAGTGCCTCACAACTTTGCCACTTGCCCGTGGTCAAGGAGTATCACAATGTCTTAACCTTGCCACCTGCCTGTGGTCAAGGGGTATCACAATATCTCAACCTTGCCACCTGCCTGTGGTCAAGAGGTGTGAAAAAAGTATATCTCACCTTTGCTTCCTGCCCAAGTCAAGGGATACCACTATATCTCAACCTTGCCACCTGCCCGGGTCAAGGGATGGTACAACATAATACAGAATAAATGCATATCTCTCTCTCTCTCTATATATATATATATAATGACATTGTGATAAGAATACTGATACATAAGTCTCATATAACCATGGAGAATGATATCAAGTGTACAACGGTGCCCAAACCATCATCATATCTCAAATCATTACAATTATATCAATAGACAAGTGTACCAATAATATCAAACCTCACTCATCCCAAAATATACACATAATTCTCAAAAGTAACAATATTGAACCTCTCTCGTCCCAAAATATACACATGATCCCCAAAAGTATATCAAAAGTCATCAATTACCACATAAATTTCCAAGTCGTATCACAAGTCTCATGTTATCACAATATTATCCAATTTATCCAAAATCTCAATATTTCATCTCAATTTATCAATAAGATCACAATTTACTCAATTTTGGCATAATCGGAATTGCATTCCATCAAAATTCTATCATATTTGTCCCTCTACTCATGAACCAGCCTAAATCTTACAATTATCACATGAACAAGTCCAATAACTTATATACTATCCTATAAAGGTTAATTGAACCTACCTCGATGTTGAAATCACACTTGGACAAGTTTTCAATCAACTCAAACCTCCAAATGATCCTCGACTTGATCAATTGCTATCAAAAATAGATACTATACGTCAAGAGGTGCATTTTGATACCCATATTGGTATGAATTAGGTTTAGGGACAAAATGATCAAAATTAGGGCTAAAATTAAAGTTTCTGAATCTGAAAATTGACTTTAAAATCAGGTTCTACAAGAAAAATAGAGTCCATGGGTGAAAATCTCACTAAGATCGAGTTCAAATCGAATGACAAATTACCATTTAAAGTTATGAAATCATAGACCAAAAATCCCCAATTTTGGACATTCAAAATCATGATATTCAAGAAAAATTCAATATATGAATCATGAAATTAATTAAAAAAAGGTTAGAAGTACTTCCACCGAAGAATTCTTTAAAAACCTTCTTAAAAAATTGCCCAAAAAGCTTGAATTATTGGAAAAATTGAGTAAAAATAGTGGCTCTCGGATTTTAAAAACTAAACAAACATAATACACTCTGTAAACGCAGATAAAGATCTGCGAACGCTGAGGAGAAACTAATCAAAGACCTCCACGAATGCAGAGAAGGAACAGGGGACCACCATCTAGTACTCCGCGAACGCTAAGATTCTTCACACACCAACGCGGAGAACAGGTACACTATACCTCCACGAACGGGGAGAAGTAAGTAGATGAACCATAACTCAGATTTAACAGCACCACACAACTAACACCAAAACTCGATACGGAGCCTCAGAACTCATCTAGAATCAGAATTTCATAAATCAAACATGTACCCGTACCAAAGACAACGATTTGACCTCAACGGAATCATCAGAAATCAATTTGGAGGCCTTCTCGCTACATTTACCAATGCAACTTAAATAAACTAGTTTAAAATTCAAAATACCAAAACTGCCCTCGACAACTCCAAAAGATATTATGAGACCATTTCTAGCGTTAGTTTCACCATCCAAAATAACTGGAACTATCAGAATTTTGATTCGAGCTTTCAAACTCCGAGTGTTTACAAACAACAAAAAACACAACTTTGAGCCTATAAATCTCATTTTAACTCCGAATTTAGTTCTGTAACTTCTCATAGACCCAATTCGACATTCTGAAGCTAATGGAATTGACGAATCTTTGATCTAACACCCAAAACTCAGAATGGTATAAAAATTTACTTTTTCAACAACTTAAGCTTTCAAGAATGTTAAATTTTCATATTTTCTATTTTTAAAACTCAGAATTTCGATTCCAACAATGCAATTAGCTCAAAATAGGTCCAAAGCAACCTTCAAAAGAGCAAAACAATAATTTTTATAGATAAGCTAAAAAATGACCAACCAGGTCATTACATCATTCACCACTAAAAATAATGTTTGTCCTTGAAGATAAGGAAAAGAAGAGTACCTGAAGGGTAAAAAAGGTTGGGATATCTGGTCCAAATGTCAGACTCCAACTCCCAAGTAGCCTCATCAAAAGAATGGTGTCACCACTGAACTATCACAGAGATATATCCTCAGATCTCAATCTTTGGACCTGCTTGTTCAATATAGTTATAGGCTCCTCCTCAAAGGACAAATCTGTACCTAACTCAACAGAGTCATAAGAGATCACATGGGACTCATCTGAAATGTACCGATAGAGCATAGAAACATGAAAAATAGGATGAATCGCTGATAGTCTCAGTGGTAAAGACAACTCATAGGCCACCTCACCAACTCTTCTCAAAATCTAAAATGGGCCAATGAATCTTGGACTAAGCTTTCCCTTCTTCCCGAATTTCATCACACCTTTTATGGGTGAAACTTTCATCCATACACTGTCCCCAACAGAGAACTCAAGAAGCCTAGTCCTACGGTCAACATAACTATTTTAGAGGCTCTGAGCTATCAATAGTCTGCCCTGAATCAAACGAACTTGATCCATGACATCTCTGAGTAGATCCACACTCAATACATCTGTTGAATCTGAATCAAACCATTCAATGGGTGATCTACACCTCTGGCCATACAAAGCCTCAAATAGTGCTATCTGGATGCTGGAATGGTAACTATTGTTATATGCGAACTCTGCCAATGGTAAGTGTTGGTCCCATCAGGCCCCAAAATCTATCACACAAGCTCGTAGCATGTCCTTGAACATCTGAATGGTGTGTTTGGACTGTCCACCTATCTGGGGTGGAAAGATGAACTCAAATCCACTCGAGTACCCAAACCACGCTGCAAAGCCCGCCAAAAGTGAGAGGTGAACATAGATCCCCTGTCTAACACTATAGACACCAGTACTCCATGCAATCTGACAATATCTCGAATATATAACCTAGCCAATTGGTCTGCACTGTAGCTAGTATTCACCGGTAGAAAGTGAGTTGACTTGGTCAAATGATCAACAATCACCCAAATTGAATAGAACTTGTCCAAGACCATGGGGAAGCTTGTAACAAAATTGATAATCACTCTCTCCCATTTCCACTCAGGAATGGGCATTCATTGTATCGATCCACCAAGCCTTTGGTGCTCATACTTGACTTATTGGTAATTCAAACACTTTACCACGAATTCAGCTATGTCCCTTCTAATCTCGAACCAACAATAAAGTTGTCTTGATTATAGTATATCTTTTCCACACTAAGATAGATGGAATATCTAGCACAATGGATCTCCTCTAATATCAATCTCACCCAATCCCCTACCTTAGGAACACATACTCTACCACTTATCCTCAAAACACCAACAGAATCAATAATAGCCGCCTTGGCTTCACCCCTCAACACTTTGTCACAAATCAAGCACAACCTGGCATCCTGAAATTGATGAGTACATATCTAATCAAGCAAGAAAGATCTATCCTCTACAAAGGCCAAAATACTCTAAGGAGGAGAAATATCTAACTGAATCATCTGTCTAGCAAGCAACTGAACCTCCAAAGCTAAGGGTCTCTTCTCAACCCTCAAGAATGCCAAACTCCCCATACTAGTAGCCTTCTGGCTCAGAGCATCTTCCACTATATTTGCTTTCCCAGGGTGATATAGAATAGAGATATCATAGTCCCTAAGCAACCCCAACCACCTACGCTATCTCATATTTAGATTTTTCTAAGAGAAGATGTATTTGATACTCCGGCGATCGGTGAAAATTTCACAGTGTACCCTATAAAGATAATGTCGCCATAAATTCAACATAAACACAATCGCAGCCAACTCCAAATCATAGGTAGGGTAGTTCCTCTCATGTACCTTCAGTTGTCTAGAAGTACAAGCTATCACTTCCCCCTTTTGCATCAATACACCACCCAAACCCACATCATAAGGATCACAATATTCCACAAATGGTACTCCCTCCTCTGGCAAAGCAAGAATAGATGTTGAAGTCAATAAATCCTTGAGCTTTTGAAAGCTTGCCTTACACTCCTCAGACCACTTAAATGCCATATCATTTTTAGTAAGCCTGGTCAACGAGACTACTATAAAAGAGAATCCTTGAACAAAACATCGATAATACCTCGCCAAACTAATGAAACTCCAAATCTCAGCAACAAAAGTAGGCCTAACCTACTCACGAATAGGTGCTACCATTGCTGAATCTACCATAATACCATCTTTTGTAACTACATGCCCAAGAAAGGCAATAGACTCAAGTCAAAACTAACACTTTGAGAACTTGGCATATAACTTCTCTTCTCTCAATCTCTAAAGTACGATCCTCAAGTGTTGAACGTGGTCGACCACACTCTTGGAATAAACCAATATATCATCAATAAAAATGATCACAAATATGTCCAAGAAGGGTTTGAGCACTTGGTTCATCAACTCTATAAAACCATCCAGGGTATTAGTCAACATGAATGGCATAACCACGAACTCATAATGCCCATAATGGGTCCTAAAAGTTGTCTTTGAGATATCAGACTCCCAAACTCTCAACTGATGATAGCCGAACCTTAAATCAATCTTAGAGAATACCGAGGCACCCTACAACTAGTCAAAATATCATTAATGTGAGGTAAGGGATATTTGTTCTTGATGGTCACTTTGTTCAACTGGTGATAATCGATACACATACGCATAGTGCTATCCTTCTTCTTCATAAATAATACAGGAGCACCCCAAGGAGATACACTTGGAAGAATGAACCTTTTCTTCAACAAATCCTCCAATTGCTCCTTCAACTTAGTCGGAGTCATCTGGTAAGGGGCAACAGAAATGGGCTTAGTGCCTGGCTCCACATCAATAGCAAAATCTATGTCACGATCCGGAGGAACACCAGGCAAATCACTTACATCTATAAACTCTTTGGCAACCTTGGTGGCCTCCAATAATGGGGACTCTTGAGAAAACGTTTGAACATGAGCTAAATATGACAAATACCCCTTATCCATCAACCGACAGGCATGCAAATAAAAAATAACTCCCTTAGGATAGGAGCTAGATGCTCCAGTCCACACCAACTAAGGAAAATCTTAGCAAGATAAGGTCACGATCTTTGTATGACAATCAAGAATAGCATGATGAGGAAATAACCAGTTCATACCCAAAATCACATCAAAGTCCACCATATCCAACAATATCAAGTCAGCAATAGTATCTCTCCCTATAAAAGTCACAACATAATCCCCATACACCTAATTTACTTCACCTATCTAGGTAGAAATACAAATAGGCTTAGCAAGTGGCTCAGATATAATATTAATATCCAAAGAAAATTAAGATAATACATATGAATAAGTAGATCCTAGATCAAATAAAACTAAAGCTAAATGATAGCACACTGGAACCATACCTGTGAAAACTACATTAGAGGCCTTCGCCTCTGCTCTATCTGGGACAACATAGCAAACTCTACAACTATTACCAGCCTATGGGCCTTCACAAGCTCCACCTCTTACTATGTCATGACCTCCTCCAGTACCTCCCCTCATGCCCTAAAAGGTGTCTCTAGTTGTTAGTACTGGGGCTGGACGGACTGGATGAGACCCTGAAGCCTAGATGGAAAATGCACGATATGGAAAATGGTTGACAAAGTGCCCAACCTCATCACAAATATAGAAGGCTCGGGGATCCCATCCCTGAGATGACTGTGTTGAAGAACCACTATGTTTGGCTGAACAAAGAGAGCTATCACAACCTGCCTGAGTAGGCATTGACCTGTCAACACTATCAGATGTTGGGACAGTTGTATGAACTGCCCGACTTTGATGGCCCTGCCTCTGAAACTCTCGATCCCATGGTAGGGGTCTACTAAACTGACTGTGTGGACAAAACCTCTTCCCGCCACCCTGTCTATCATGTCGGATGCGCTCTATCATACGAGCGTGATCCATCACACTCTGAAATACGCCTCCAGGCAAAACTAACAAAGTTGTAGCCTCCTGAAGATACCTTACCAACCCCTTGGTGAAGTGTCGAATCCTCTCAAACTCAGTAAGGATGTTGGACAAGGAATATCTGGACAATGTATGAAATCTGGCCTCATAGTCCGACGCTGACGTAGAACCCCGTTGTAGTCTATCAAACTCATCCTGGTGGTTGTCCCGAAGTCTATACTACACGAACCTCTCAAAGAATGCCCCTGTAAAATACCCCATGTCATAGCTGGAGATCCAACAAGTTGACGAGAAAAAACTAACCTTCATCACTCCTTAGCTAGGCCAGTGAACTGGAAAGAGGTATAAACAACCCCTTGTGACTCGAGAATGGCCAAAGTACACAGCCAGTCCTAACACTCAGATAAGAAACATAAGCTCTATGACTAGGGGTGCTATTAAATCTTAGGGGAGCCAATCGTACAAATTGCTCAAAACCCTTCTACTTAGCAATGAAGGGCTAGCAGAAGAAGGTGGCACCATACATAAGGGTAGTGCAACAAACTGAGTAATAGGCAGACTCTGAAGTTGAGAACCCAAACTCGAGAGAGATTTCTGAGGTGGAATAATCCCACATGAATCATGGTTGGCTCAGCTAGAGCTATAGAAGGGCCAATTGATGTCGTAGAAATTGGTACATCAATAGTAGCTGGGGTTGAAAGAGGTCCCTCCAATCTGGCCAATACCCAAAATAGTAGCTCCTGAACTGAGGGCATAGAATCTTGGGCCGAGGGTGGTGGAATAAGGTTTGTAGGCCTCTCTGGATCATAATCAGGCACTAGAGAAGCTGATCTAGTCTATCCTCTAGGCGGAGCTGCCCCTCTAGCATGTCCTAATCCCCTGGACCTATCATGAACCCTGCCTCGACCTTGAGTAGGAGATACATCAACTGGCTCAGGCTCTCCCACTGATCGTCGGGATAGTAATCAGCATTTGTGTAAAAGGAGTAGATTAGTCACTTTCAAGGCATGTGATATGAAGAAAACACAGGAATAGAAGCAAAACATGAAAGTTTTTCCTATCAAGTGTCCCATAGCCTCCCAAAGATGGATATGGACATCTACATATCGATTCGTGAGACTCTACTAGACACCCTATTCTTGACTCATGAGCCCAACGAACCTAGAGCTCTAATACCAAACTTGTCACGACCCAAAATTTGATCGCGACTAATGAAAAATAAAATAAAGCAGAAACAACCATAACATATCATACGAAATCCCAAAACCTGGAGTCATAAGTACAAGAACATCTAAAGTAGTAAAAAAGAGTATATACAACTTTCTCAAATGAAAGATACAACATTGTCTAAAATTATCTAATACAATGTCTGTAATGGAAAGAAACAAAAAAGAAATCTCAAAAATCCATGGCGACTCAAAGTTTGAGCCTCACTGCTAAGATCTGGGGTAGATGGATAATAACTCTGCTAGAATGAATTAACTACCTTATGTGGGTCCCTGTGCTCGATCTGTAGGAAGAAAACAAAGTAGGGGTGAGTATACCAAAATATACCCAGTAGGTTCAACCAACTAGGTATGAGCAATCAAACAAGTATGTACTAATGAAAAATACTATCACCTTCATCAAAAGGGCTAGTGCACAATTAAAATATTCATAATGGTAAGTTAAGATATCCATAATAACCCATGGTACAATGCAATGAGAGATGTGAATACAATGCATAGAACTTATCAATCCATATACCAAATGTCTCACAACCTTGCCATCTACTCATAGTAAAAGAATATCACAATGTTTCAATCTTGTCACCTGTCCGTGGTTAAGGGGTATCACAATATCTCAATCTTGCAACCTACCCGTGGTCAAGGGGTGTGAAAAGTGTACATCTCACCCTTGCCTCCTGCCCGGGTCAAGGATATATATATATATTAATGACATTGGATAAGAGTATTGTATACATAATCCTCAGATAACCATGGAGAATAATATCAAGAGCCACAATTGGTGCCCAAACCATCATCATATCTCAGATCATCACAATTATATCAATAGAAAAGTGTACCAATAATATCGAACCTCACTCGTCCCAAAATATACACATGATTCTCAAAAGTAATAATATCAGACCTGTCCCGTCACAAAATATACACATGATCCCAAAAGTATATCAAAAGCCATCAAATTACCACATAAATGCCCAAATCGTATCACAAGTCTCATGTCATCACAATATTATCCAATTTATTCAAAATTTCAATAGTTCATCTCAATTTATCAAATAGGATCATAATTTTCTCAATTTTTAGCATAACCAAAATCATAAATCCATCAAAATTCTATCATATCACATGGACAAGTCCAATAACTTCTGTCAAATCGAATAAGAATTCACCATTTAAAGTTTTAAAATCATAGACTAAAAATTCGTAATTTTAGATTTTCAAAATTATGAAATTCAAGAAAAATTCAATATATAAATTATGAAAATTAATTAAAAAGAGGTTAGAAACACTTACCCAAAAGAATTCTTTGAAAACCTTCTTCAAAAATCACCCAAAAAGCTTAAAATGCTTGAAAATGGAGCAAAATGGTGACTCTAAGATTTTAAGAACTGAACAGACATAATACACTCCGTGAACACGAATAAAGATCCGTGAACATAGAGGAGAGAATGACTAAAGACCTCCGCGAATGCGGAGGCTAATCCGTGAACGTGGAGAAAGAACAAGGGACCACCATTTAGTACTCCACAAATGTGGAGATTCTTCACGCGAATGCAGAGAACAAGTACACTATACCTTCGCAAATGCAGAGATTGTCCCACAAATGTGGAAAAGTAAGTAGATGCACCAGAACTCAGATTTAACACCACTACACAACTAACACCAAAACTCGATACAGAGCCTCAAAACTCATCCGAAATTAGAATTTCACAAACCAAACATGTATCCATACCAGAAACAGTGATTCAAACTCAATGGAATAATCATAAATCAATTTTGAGCCTCCTCATAATATTTACCAATGTAACTCAAATAAACTAGTTTAAATCTCAAAATATCAAAACTACCCTTGGCAACTCCAAAAAATATTACAAAACCATTTCTAGAGTTAGTTTCACCATCCAAAACTTCTAAAATAGTCAGAATTTTGATTTGAGCTTCAAAACTCGAATGTTGACCAAAGTCCAAAAATAACTAAAAATATAACTTTGGGCCTAAAAACCTTCTTTTAACTTCGAATTCAATTTTGTAACTTCTCATACACTCAATTTGACGTTTTAGAGTTAATGGAATCAATGAATCTCCAATCTGACACCCAAAACTCAAAATGGTACAAACACTCATTTTTTCAACAACTTAAACTTTCAAAAATGCCAAAACTCATATTTTCCATTTTAAATCTCAGTATTTCACTTCCAACAATGCAATTAGCTCAAAATAGGTCCAAATAAACTTTCAAAAGGGAAAAAAACTAATTTTCATAGATAAGCTCAAAAATAACCAACCAAGTCATTACAACAAAGCTGTTGTAAATAATATTTTTTTGACAAGAAATGTCACTTGATTTTCGGGTTGTTTCTTATTATTATGGGTCTTATTTTGAGCTTAATTTCTAGCTATAAACTTGTGGTGAAGTAGAGATTATTTTACGAGAGTTGGTTCGTTATTTTAGGTGTGGGCCCCCTTTTTTCTCATTTTGGTCATAACTAACCTATTTTCCCCCATTTATTAGGATGTTATAGTAAAAAAAACCATATTTATATGGTAGTTTATTGTTTGTAAGTGAAGCAGCAATAGGTGATTAGGAGAGGGCAAAACTCATGTGGACTGATCCAGAGTATGTGGATTCGCCTTCCAGGTAGGCTAGGCTTTTCCATACCTCTAGACTAAGCTAAAATACATGTTGGGTGCCTGTTTGTTGTTAGAAATTACTGGGTTAAAAGGCTATACATGCTAGTTTGGAACTGTGATTGTTGTTTGGACACTATAAATGTTATATTTGCTATATTAGTTATGTTTTGGTATTGGTTGGATTGTAAACGCATTTGATAAGGACTGTAAAGGCGAGATAGAGTGTGACAGAGGCAAGTTGACTATTAGTGTTACTTGTGTGGATACAGTTAACTATTTAAGATTGATTTGACCTTTTAGGCTTCTTGATACTGATACATATGTTATATCTGGTGGGGTTCTAGTTACCTGCTATTTATGTTACGATTATGTCCTGTTAAAAGCTAAATGTTAACCTATGCCCTGTGATTGATATGTATGCCTATTTAGATACTTGTTTACCTGTATGGGGGGTCTGATCCTGGTGTTATATAGCCTTGGAGAGGTTAGTTGTCAGTTATACTCCTACCTATCCATTGTGACTCTATGATTGTGATTTTGTTGCTGTGATTATATTAGGGTATTCTATTCCTAATTCTTTGGTGATTGAATTGTGTCTATCGGTGAGATGCATACTATACCCTAGAGACTAGCTAAGTTGTCTATTGTTGTTCTGAATACTTGTTGCACTTATCAGTTAGATTGTCAACTGTAACACCCTTACTGTTAAATCATGTACACACTTTCAAAAGGGTGTTTCGTTGAGATAAAATCAACTCCTACTTCATAACTTTGTGACTCAAATTTGCGTCATTGGAGGAATCGATTTTCTTGAATCGTCAAAAAGGAAAGGGGGAGAGGTGGTCTTAGTATAATTTGGTTTACTTTTTATGAAACCTTATATATTATTCAAGCCATCATAATATAAGATTAAGGTGTGAAGACTAAATAAAAGGATTGGAAAAAGGAGATTTGGGAAGCCACCATTTCTTGGGTAACCCTTAACTTACTTTTATATATATATATAATCCCCTCTAAGGTAAGTCAGTTACAAGACTATTTTTAACCTTATAAACTCCTTCATACTGATATACATCAAAGAAATCACGAAAAAGAACTAGTCCCTTTGAGAAAAATATCAAGAAACCCCCACCCTT
>JBCEWC010003148.1:0-31368 GCA_038996855.1 Solanum aculeatissimum
GCAACTTATAAAGGAATGAAGCAAGAAGAAGATATCTGCCTGTGGGTAGCGAGACTTGTAGGGATTGAGTTTGATTGAAATTTATTCAGCTTAAATTTAGGAATCTAAATCAGTTTTCGCTTTTATTTCAACTGATTTGTATGAATCAACGTGTATGAATCATGCTTTAGAAGTGAATCTCGAGAAGCGACATTTTAAGGGATTTTTGTAATTTTGAAAAGGGTAGGGATAAATCGAGATTATTGTCCCAAATTATGGGATTTGTAAAATTTGCCCTTATTAGTAGCATTAGGATAAGTTCAAGATTGGGCCTGCCTGGCTCAAATTTGAAACTTCCTTTCCTTATTTTTGTCATATGTTTGTTCTTATTTTTTTCTCTAGCACTCTAACTTTAACATTTGTTATTGATTTTTAACTTAATAAATCACCAAATGACAAACCACTTATGTTAATTTTAAAAATATTTATTTTATTTACTTATTTATTTTCGAGAATTACTTTTTATTTTAAGTTGGTCAATTATTAATTTCCTTTCAAAAGTAGTTAAGTTTAAAAATTTCCAGTCTTTTTTTAAATTTTGATAGGCCTTTAAATATTTTTAATCATTTAGGTTACTTGTTATTTCTCTTTTCAAAATAATAATAATAATAATAATAATAATAATAACAATAAAAATTAATAATAATAATGACGTTTGCTTTTTAAATTTCAAATCCTGCTTAAAATTTTGACAAATATCTCTTGCATTTTTTTAAAATTAAGTTCTTAGAATATTTCCGTTATTCATTACTTTTCTCCCGAACAAAAATAATAATAAAATATGCACTTCTTTTTACTCAAGATATTTCAAGTCTTTTTTTTCTAAGAATAACTTTGGAGTTCCCCTTTCATACTTAGTTTTTAAAAAAATCTTTCTTAGATGTCTTAGTTGAAATTTTTAGGAAATATAAATTCTTTCAAATTCTAAGTCTCTTTTCTTTATTTACTTAATTAAACTGTACATAAATTACTTTTTTAAATCAATTTTGAAAGGTTAGTCAAATTTTCTAATCGTCGGTCAATCGTGCGTTAGCGGCCGTTTCAAGTACGTAAAATCTTCTAGAAATGAAAATTTGAACCTGAACTCATTCTTTGAAATTTTAAAAAGATTTTTCAGTTTTAGTCTTTTTAAAATCATTTCAATAGTTTTCTTGATTTTTCCTTTAAAAATTAATTGGTGGCTCTATTATTTTCTTAAAATTAATTTTTTTTCTAAAGTCTAAATTATTATTTTTTAAAACTGACATTTCTCGCGTTAAACAATGATAATAGAAACATAAATAAACAATGGATAACAACACATTACTATTAATGTTAATAAAGACTCTTAATTCCTACAACCAATAGGTTCTGTTAGAAGTCTAAAAGATTATCATTGAATTTACTAACATTTCTCTAAAAGAAATAAATTGTTCCAAAACGTTTTATGCATACTACTGTTAATTGCTACCACCAAAGTTGTGTTAAGAAGTCTAAGAGATTACTATTGAATTTACTATCATTTTATTTGTAATTAATTATTAATTACTCCTTATAAACGTATACCTACATTGTAGAAATTGAATAATTGCATTTATGTCACCTTATTATTCTAATGTCTTTTTTCCTTCACTAATAACATTATAAAACTACTCATTTTAGTGTGGTTAAAAAATATCAAAACATCCTTCAACCAAATATTCAAGCACTTTGTTCATGCAATATCTTCTTCTTCTCTCATGTATTGTTCTATTTGGTGCATAATATCTAATTATGTGCGTTGAGTTTAAATTTCTCGTGTTCCTATTAATATTGGAAAAATAATCTTAAGTATCTCTGTACATATTAGTAGAAATATTTTTTATCTTTCTTCTTTTCTGCCATAGATTTATAAATTATAGCTCCATTAATTTTTAATAAAATTTAATTTATTGGGGATATAATTTTGTGCTTAATAGTTATGATATTTCAACAATATTATCTTCATAATCTCTTTTTTTTGTTAACACACTTATCATTTGTGAATTTAGTACCAAGTATTTTGAGGTAAACGTGCAACACACGTTCACAAAAACTAGTAATACAAAAAATCAAACACATACTTATAGGTATTGTTCACTATAGACATCTCAGTTCTTCCATCTCTCTGATCAAATGATGATTGAAAAATAGAATACAAGTTTATTGATGAAGGCAAATCACATAATACATATTTAAACACACCAAAAACATACAAAAGCAGAACCCGAAAGTCATTTTGAAGTATACTATCATAATCCAAAAATGGATCGTGACTAAAGAAGGATGAAATATAGCAGAAATCATCACAAATATGACATCAAATATCCCTAAACCTGGAGTCATGAGTGCAAGAGCATCTATAATAGAGCGGAAAGGTAAATACAACTGTGTCCAAATGAAATACAAGGTTGTCTCAAGATAAGGTACAAACTATCTCAAATATTTGATACAAGGTCAAAAGGAAAGCAATAAAGATAATCCCGAAGATCTACAACGACTCAAAGTATAAACCTCATCGAAAGGATGTGGATAGATGCAGAAAATGTTTGACTAGAGTGAATCAACTATCCTATGCGGGACTCTGTACTCGATCTACAGGGAGAAAACAAAGTAGGAGTGAGTACACCGAAATGTACCCAGTACGTTCAACCGACTGGGTAAGAGAAATTGAACAAGTAATATAATAATGAAGAATCCTACATCTGCATCCAAAAAGGTTAGTAAAAAATAAATATACAAATAAAGCCTTACAAGGTCTCTCCCATATCCAGTATTACAACACCATAAGCAATGTATATACAATATATGAAATATTCTCCAATCATGCATCAAGTATCTCGCAATCTTGCCACTTACTCGTGATCAAGGGTATTACAATGTCCCATCCTTGCCACCTACTCGCGGTCAAGGGGTGTTACAATGTCTTATCCTTGCCACCTACTCGCGGTCAAAGGACTATAAAGTGTGAATCTCATACTTGCTTCCTACTCGTGTCAAGGGGTGGTGGTGGTACAACTATGAAACATGTTACCCTTGTCTCTTACTCGGGTCAAGGAGTGATACAATGCAATCATGATAAAAACACAAGACAGTAATACCCACTCAAATATGTGCATAAATACAATACACATCATAATGAGAGTAATACAATACAAGTCTCACATAACACGAAAAAATAATATCAAGTGTCACCACCTATCATAATATCTCAAGTAGTCATAGCCATATAATGATCAAGTATGCCAGAAGTATCAGACCTCACTCGTCCCCACAATATAAACCCATCATCATTATATCCAAGAAATTAGTATATCACAAGTACCAAATCTTACTCGTTCCCAGGATACATATCCATAGTAATTATATCCAAGAATCATAAATAACACATATACCAGACCTTACTCGTTCCAAAATATATACACTTCATAATTACATCTCAGAATCAAGTATAACACAAGAATCAGACCTTATTCGTCCCCAAAATACAAGTATAATCATCAACTATGTCTCATAAGCCATCAAGTCATCATAATATTTTCCCAAATAATATCACGAGCCTCAAATATCATAATAACATTTCACACGATCTTAATTCACAAGTTTCCATCTCAGAATAATAATAGAATCACAATTGCTTCACAATCCGACTTAACCAAAATCACATTTCTATCAATAGCTTATCCCATCAACACCATTACTCATGAATCAGTCTATATCTCGCAATTACCACATAAATATGATCAATAACTCAAATCCAGTCCCAACAAGGTTAGATAAACCTACCTCAATGCCAAAATCGCACTCAGACAAGCTTTCGATCAACTCAATCCACAAATTGATCCCCCAATCTGATCAATCACTATTAACAATGGACACTACTCATCAAGAGAAATATTTTGATACCCATATTTGCATAATTTAGGCTTAGGAGCAGAATGATCAAAATTAGGGCTAAATTTTGAAAGTTCCAAATTTGAAAATTAATTTCGAAATCAAGTTTTATACAAAAAATAGAGTTCATAGATGAAAATCCCATTAAAATCAAGCTTAAATTGATTGAGAAATCAACATTTAAAGTTTAAAAAACATAATCTAAAAATATCCAATTTTGGGTGTTTAATTTCATGAAATCAAAGATAAAACTCATGGAAAATGATTAGTTTAGTGTTAGAAATGCTTATCCAACAAAAATATTCAAAACCCTTTCTTCAAAATCGCTCCAAAAAGCTTAGAAGTCCAAAAATGAATTAAAAATAGTGTTTTACGAGTTTAAAACTGTCCAGGTATGAAAACTACTCCGCGATCGCAAAGCGCATCCCACGAACGCGAAGACCAAACAGGTCACAACTCCGCGAACACGGGACACAGTCTGTGAACATAGAGTTCAGTAGACCACACCCTCCGCGAACGTGGAGGATTCTCCGCGAAGGCGGAGATGAAATCCACCTGCATCAAATATCAGCAAAAGCCTGCAACCCAAGTCCAATTTCTCTACTTGGAATGGACCCCCGAAACTCATCCGAACTCAAAATTACACAAACTTTATATGTAACCATACCTGAAACAGTGGTCCAGACTCAATGGAATCATCAGAAATTGATTTTAAGACCTCCTCACCACAATTACCAATACAACTATAGAAACTAGATTAAAATTCAAAATACCAAAACTGCCCTCAACAACTTTAAAAAATATAACGAGACCATTTCTAGCGTTAGTTTCACCATCCAGAACTACTGGAATTGTCAAAATGTGGATCTGAGCTTCCAAAGTCTGAATGTTGACCAAAGTCAATCTTTGGTTCATGAAACAACTAAAATCACAACTTTGAGTCTAAAAACCTCATTTTAACTCCGAATTCAGTCCTGTAACTTCTCATAATCCAGTTTTGACATTTCGGAGCTAATGAAATCGATGAATCCCCGATCTGACACCAAAAACTTAGAATGGTACAAAAACTCACTTTTTCAATAACTTAAGCTTCCAAAAAAAGATAAAACTTGTATTTTCCATTTTAAAAATCTCTGGATTTCATTTCCAACAATACTGATAGTTCAAAATAGGCCAGAAACAACTTATAGAAGGGTAAAATAGTAATTTTCACAGATAAGGTAAAAAATTACCAACCAGATCATTACATATACCAAAAAGTAATTTAGAGATTTTAGAAAGTGGTGTTTTACATTCAAGAAAAACATACTTCCACCATATTATTTAACTTTATGGAAGTGTCACATGAATGAAAATCGTGGACATCAATTACTACATTAAACAAGAAGAGAGCCTTCCATGACTGCCACAACTTTCCCTCTAAAAAATACCCTCTGGTTTTCCTCGTCTAGACGCACGTTCATGACGCCTCCTCTAGGTGATGCTTGGATCGCAAAACAATAAATTAATAGGGCATAGAGAACAATGAGGTTAGAATAAGTAGTACAAGATTGACATAAACACATGAATAAGTATTTCAGTCTTTGCTTATTGAGGAAGGAGGAAGTACCACTAAAGCAACAAAGTCACATTTGCCAAGCTTTTTACGCCAATAAGGAGCCAAGGCACAATGAGCACTTCCACAAATAGGATCCTGAAAAGTTTTATTTTTAAAAAATAAAAATACATGGTGTAAGAAGAGAAATGTGAGATATCTAAGATACATTAGCTATACCAACATATAGATGTTTAATCTATAGTTGTCGAAGATTAGATAAATAATATCTGTATGACTCACTTAATTATCGAGACTATGCAAAATTCAGCGCTACCCTTTTCAGTACTATGATCTGCTTGAATGCAGTACTATATACATGCTCACAGTTTATTCTAGTTCTGACAATTACCTCATTGACTCCCAACATTGGGCAGAAGAAATGGCTATAGAAATCAAAGCCAGAACCCTGTGGAGCAGGTCCAGTTATGATCATTCCTCTGCTAGGGCAATTTTTTATTTGATCAATTTGAGGTTGGCATTCAGCCACTACCTCCCATGATGAGCAAAATATACAGAAATATCATGAAATTATCATCATGGCATTGAAAGCAATTTCCTTGTCGTTCCACAAAAATATGAAAACAAAAATTTATAAACTTGCATGAATTGCTTTTACATGATTTATCTTTATGCATTAGTGTAATATAAAAGTAAAGACCAAATTAAATACGTACAAAATGATCACCTAGTGATGTTTCATACATCTCAACCATGGATGCACCATTCAAGATTTTTGAAATTGCAGTAACATCAGTAAAATTGGTCTCGATTACTTGGATCACAATCGACCTGAGAATTTGAAGCTTTGACTTCTGGTACTCTTTTGGCAGTTATAATTCCTGATCTTGATGAAAATTCAATAGTATCAGTAATAGAAAGTGTGCAGCTGCTAGCATTGCATGCCCACATAGAACGATCTGCAAAAAGTAAATCAGTTAAAAAACTTAGTCACTCAGAAGGGAAAATTTGGGTTTATCTTTTCAAAAAGTGGTGGATGGAGGCATACAATGGGAGTGAGAATTCACCCGGCTAAGCTGCTCCTTTTTCATTTTAATGTAGCCTCAATAAACACTTTCAACGTTATGGATTTTTATTTTTCCTAGCTCTTCAATAACAAATTTTCAGTAAGTTGAGCTCAAAACTTTATTATCTAGTTTTTCACATTAACTGAAAAGGTCTGGATATAGTATTATATCAATATAGACTTTTAAGTTTCACCACCATGACAGCCCGTCAGAAAGAATAACAACAGAAACAAATGAGAAAGCAATGGGATAAAGCTTTCTCCTTCTTCTTTTCCAATAAAGTGAGATTGTTGCCCCATTTTTATCTAAAATCAATGAAAAAAAGCAAAAGCAAAGGTTTAATGGTTCCACAACGCAGATAACATACCAAATTCAACAATGCCCCTCTACATAAGATATGCAGAAAGACGAAGGAAGAAAAAAAGGAAAAATTATGGATGAGCTTCAAACTAATAAACTTCATATATTCATTCATCTAATGCCTTCTTCCTAGCGTTCAACTAGAAAACAAAATAAAATTAAAATTAGGAATTAGTGTTTGTGGGATTTTAACTTTTGTTGGGACCGAAATTAATCAGGTGTTATGGGGAAAGACCACAAGTGAAAATACAAACTAAAAATATACTAAAAGAGACACAATAATTTAACATGGCTGGGTGGTTTATATCCACAAGAAGAGATAAGAAACTTGTAATGACCTGGTCGGTCATTTTTGGTCTTATCTGTGAAAATTATTATTTTATCCTTTTATAAGTTGTTTTGGGCCTATTTTGAACTATTTGAATGATTGAAATTGAAATTCAGAGTTTTAAAATGGTAAATATGAGTTTTGACACTTTTTGGAAGCTTAAGTTATTAAAAAAGTGAGTTTTTATACCATTTTGATATCAGATCAGGGATCCATTGATTTCATTAGTTTTGGAATGTTGAAACTGAACTATAGGAAGCTGCAGAACTAAATTTGGAGTTAAAATGAGGTTTTTAGCCCAAAGTTATGAATTTAGTTACTTTTGGGAACAAGTTTGATTTTGGTCAACATTCAAAATTCGGAAGCTCGGCTAGGAATTTTGATAGTTCTAGTAGTTCCGGATGGTGAAACTAATACTAGAAATGGTCTCGAAATAATTTTTGGAGTTGCCGAGGACAGTTATGATATTTTGAGTTTTAAACTAGTCATATCGAGTCGGATTGATAAATACGTGAGGAGGCCATGAAATCAATTTATGATGATTCCTTTGAGTATAGATCCCTATTTCTAGTATGGATACATATAGAGTTTGTGAAATTCTGAGTTCAGATCTTCAGACGAGTTTCGAGGGTCTGTTCCAAGTATGGAATTAGACTTGGTATTGTTGATTTTGCTGTTATATGGTACATACACATCTCTTCTCCGCGTTCACGGAGGTCTGGAGTTGCTGAACTCCACGTTCATGGACCAAATCCCGCGTTCATGGAGTATTAGAGCGTGTTAGTGATCCCCCTCCCTTTTATTCTCGACGTTCGTGGGTTAGTCTCTGAGATCGCGGAGGTCTTTTGACCCTTCACCTCCGCGTTCGCAGGACCCCACCTGTGATCACAGAGGGCTTTTTACACCTAAATTGTTTTAAACCCGTGACACACCATTTTTAGCCATTTTCACGAACTTAGAGCTTTTTGGGCCAATTTTGAGAAGAGAAATTCAAAGATTTACCTTGGGTAAGTGTTCCCAACACTATTTTGATCATTTTTCATGAGTTTTATCGTAATGTTATCTTGATTTTCATGATTTTGAATGTCCAAAATTGGGAATTTTTAGACCATGATTTCTTAACTTTGAAGATTGATTTGTCACTCGATTGGAACTCAAGTTTGGTGGAATATTCGCCCACGAACTCCATTTTTCATGTAGAACTTGATTCTAAAGTCAATTTTCAAATTTCAAAACTTTGATTTTTAGCCCTAAAATTGACCATTTTGCCCCTAAGCCTAAACTATGTCAATATGGATATCAAAATGCTCATCTTGAAGTGTAGTATATGATTTTGATAGTGATTGATCGATTTGAGGATCATTTGGAGGCTTGAGTTGATTGAGAGCTTGTCCAAGTGCGATTTCAACATTGAGGCAGGTTCGACTAATCTTTTTTGGGATTGGATTTGAGTTATTGAGTATGTCATGTGTTAATTAAAGATGTAGATTGATTCATGAGTAAATGACTTGTTATGTTAGAATTGTGATGGATATGTGGATTCAGTTATGTCAAAATTTGAGTAGATTGTAATCTTAACGTTAAATTGAGTTTAATACTTGAGATAAGAGACACTTTGGTCATTACCATGATAATGTGAGACTTGTTATACCCTTGAAAGGGATTTGTGGAAACTTTGTATTATTCATGATTTATTATGCGATTTGAAAGCATATTTTGTGACTTGCGGAGTCTAGATTTATCGGGAATTGATCATTGATGAGAAAGGGATGTGAATATGGCTTATTGATGGACTTGTAGTATTAGTTGATGGTATTGATCTAGCCTTTGTGATTCTATGACCGTTGTCCATGTTTATCATTATTTATGAGTCATCTACTACCTTACTCTATTGTTGCATTGGTACGCACATATCTTACTCTATTGTTGCATTGGTATACACATATCTTACTCTATTGTTGCATTAGTATGCACACATCTTACTCTATTAATGCATTGGTACGCACATATCTTACTCTATTGTTGCATTGGTATGCACACATCTTACTCTATTATTGCATTGGTATGCACATATCTTACTCTATTGTTGCATTGGTATGCACACATCTTACTCTATTGTTGCATTGACATGTACACATCTTACTATATTGTTGCATTGATATGCAAATATTTTACTCTATTTTTGCATTGGCAGCACATACCTCACTCTATTGCGGAATTGGTATACACACATCATACTTATATATGTTGGCATTGACATGCACATATCATATATTGTACTTTTACTATCTGAGGCCTGCGATGCCTTAAATTATTTGAGTACATAGCCTACGACACCCCCGGTTTCTATCTGGTAGCTTCGGCTCAATAGATGTATACGTAGGCCCTACGATGGTCGTGATTCCACCTCATTATGGCCTACGATGCCATTGCATCCATACACTTCATATGTATTGCATCATTGTCTATTGCTATATTTATCATTATCTTCGGTTATGTTATTATGTACTAACCTTGTGATGCAGGTGTTAGGATTCTTCGTTATTACATACTTGTTCGATTTCTCTTACCCAGTCGATTGAACATACTAGTTTATTTTGTGTAATGACCTGATTGGTCATTTTTGGTATTTTCTGTAAAAATTACTCCTTTACCCTTTTGTAAGTTACTTTGGTCCTATTTTGAACTATTTGAATGGTTGGAACTGGAATCTTGAGTTTTAAAAGTTGAAAATATGAATTTTGGCATTTTTGGAGACTTAAGTCACTAAAAAAATGAGTATTTTTGTCATTCTAAGTTTTGGAGACTGGATGAGAGATCCATTGATTCCATTAGTTTCGAAATGTTGAAATTGAACTACAGGAAGTTACGAAACTGAATTTAGATTTAAAGTGAGGTTGTTAGGCTCAAAGTTGTGATTTTTGTCATTTTCGAAATCAAAGTTTGACTTTGGTCATCATTCAGACTTCGAAAGCTCGGATTGAAATTTTGACAGTTCTAGTAGTTTCGGATAATGAAACTAACGCTAACAATGATCTCGTAGTATTTTTCAAAGTTGCTAAGGGCAATTTTGGTATTTTGAGTTTTAAATTAGTTTAATTGACTTGCATTGGTAAAGGTGTTGTGGAAGCTTTGGAATCGATTTTTGAGGATTCCGTTGAGTTTGGATCACTGTTTCTGCTATGGATACATGTTTGGTTTGTAAAATTTCAATTTCAGATGAGTTTCGAATGCTACTTTGAGTTTTTAATGTTAGCTGATTTTGCTGGTGCAACCCTTTTTTACTCTCTGCGTTAACGAAAGTGAACCTGGTTCCTTTATGTGTTTGCTCGCAGGGCTCTGCATTCGTGGAAGTGAACCTGGTTCCTCTCCGCATTTGTGCTCAAGGGTTTGCGTTCGCGGAGGTGAATTTGTTCTCCACCCGTATCCGCGGAGAGCATTTCATTGTGTAATTATAAAAACCCGAGGGACACCATTTTTAACCCATTTTCGAACATCCAAACTTTTTTGGTGATTTTGCAGAAAGGTTTTTGAAGATTTTTTGGGTAAGTATTTTTAACATTATATTAATCATTTTTCATAAGTTTTATCTCAATTTTGTCCTAAAATTCATGATTTAAATGTCCAAAATTGGGAATTTTTGGTGTTTGATTTTAAAACTTTAAATGATGATTTTTCCTTTGTTTTGAACTTGATTTTATTGGGATTTTCACCTACGGACTTCATTTTTTGTGTAGAACCTAATTTTAAAGTCAATTTTTAGATTTGAGAATTTCAAATTTTAGACCTAATTTTGACCATTTTGACCCTAAGCCTAAAACATGCCAATATGGGTATCAAAATGCTCCTCTTGATAAGTAGTATCTGATTTTGATAGTTATTCAGCGATACGGAGATCATTTGGAGGCTTGAGTTGATTGAAAGCTTGTTTGAGTGCAGTTTTGGCATTGAGGTAGGTTCGGCTAACCTTTTTGGGACTAGATTTGAGTTATTGAGTATGTTATGTGGTAATTGAAGATGTAGATTGAATAATGAGTAAATGACTTGAATATGTTAGAATTGTGATGGATATATTAACCTGGTTATGCTGAATATTGAATTGAGCCTAATACTTGAGATATGAACCACTTTGGTCATTACCATGATAATGTAGGACTTGTTATACCCTTGAAGGGGAATTATGGAAACTTGGTGTCATTCATGACTTATTATGGGATTGAAAGCATATTTTGTGACTTGCGAAGTCTATATTTATTGAAAATTGATTATTGATGAGGAAGACATGTTAATAGGGCTTACTGATGTATTTGTGGCTTTAGTTGATGATCTTGATCTAGCCCTTTGATGCTATGATCGTTGTCCCTGTTTATCATTATTTATGAGTCATCTACTACCTTACTCTATTGTTGCATTGGTATGCACATATCTTACTCTATTGTTGCATTGGTATACACATATCTTACTCTATTTTTGCATTAGTATGCACACATCTTACTCTATTAATGCATTGGTATGCACATATCTTACTCTATTGTTGCATTGGTATGCACACATCTTACTCTATTATTGCATTGGTATGCACATATCTTACTCTATTGTTGCATTGATATACACATATCTTATATTGACTAGTTGTATTGCTATGCACAAATCCTATACTCCACTGTTACATTAATATGAACATATCTTATACTGACTAGTTGCATTGGTATGCTCATATCTTATACTTCAATGTTGCATTAGTATGCACATATCTTATATTGTGGCATTGTCATGCTCATTTCATAATTATATTGTGGCATTGGTATGCATATATTTTATATCATATCTACTCTACTTGGGGCTCGCAACGCCTTGAGACACTTCCCCTTGAGGCCTGCAATGCTTTGAGGTATTTTATCTTAAGGCATGTGATGTCTTGAGATAATTCAGTATATGGCCTGATCAACCCTTAGGTTCTATCTTGTAGCTCAGCTCGACAAATATGTACTCCGGTCCTGCAACAGTCGTGATTACATGTACTTGGCCTACGAAGCCCCCAAGTTTAATCTTATAGCTTCGTCTTGATAGATGTGTATATCAGCCTTACGACGGTCGATATTTCACTTTATACATGGCTTACGACACCATTGCATTTATGCTTAGCATGGCATTACATCATTAATTTGGTTCACAATATGTACTTATTACTATTCATGATCATATTGTATTGTGTACTAACCCTTGATGTAGGTGATAGGATTCTTCGTAATTACATACTACTTTGATTTATTTTACTCAATCGGTTTAACCTACTAGGTACATCTAGGTTACATCTCGGTGTACTCACCCCTACTTTGTTACCTTCTTGTAGATTTAGCACAGGGACTCACACAAAGTAGTTGACTCATTCTTATTGAGCATTATCTGCATCTATCTAGATCTTACCGATGAGGATCAAGCTTCGAGTTGTAGTGGATCCTTAGGATTATCTTTATTACTTTATTTCTTTTGACTTTGTATCAGACATTATGATACAACCTTATATTTTTCCTTTGAGAAAGTTGTATTTATCCTTTAGTACTATTTTAGATTCTCTTGTATTCATGACTCTAGATTTTGGAAGAATTATTATGTCTTTGAGCTTGTTTTCGTTTGATTTTCTTTCTTTAGATGCGATCCATTTTGGGTTGTGAAAAGTTTGGTATCAAATCTCTAGGCTTATTGGGCATGTGAGTCAAGAGGAAGGTGTCTAGTAGAGTCTCGCAGATCGGTATATAGACGTACATACCCATTTTCGGGAGCCTATGGGGAACTTATTAGGAAAAACTTTCATGTCTTGCTTCTAATTCATGTATTTCTTTATGTCAATTGTTTTGAATGTATCTAATTCACTCCATTAGCCCCAGAAGCCATAACTTCGATTCAGGATCTATTTCTATGTGTATTGGCCAGATTCGAGGTGCCACCACCTTCTACCAACCTCTTTATGTCTACTGTTCAACAGAAGAGTTTGAGAGGTTTGTCCAGTTAGCTCCTCCCAGATTTGATGGTGCGCTCGGTGATGGAGCCTATGATTTATTATTGGAATGCCAAGATCGATTGTGTATTTTGTCCATTCCTGAGTCGCATCAAGTTGCTTATACCATTTATCAGTTTATCGACTTCGCCAAGTAGTGGTGGGGTTCAGTTGGGGCTCGTTGACCTGTTGGATCTCCAGTTATGACTTAGGAGCAGTTCATAATGATATTCATGGAGAGATTTGTGCGATACAGCCTTCGGGACAGTCATCGTGATAAGTTTGATAGACTCTAGTAGGATTCTATGATAGTATCAGACTATGAGGTCAGATTCCATGTATTGTCCAGGTATGTCTTGTCCAACATCCTTATTGAGTTTGAGAGGATCTGACACTTTTCCAAGGGATGCAAAGATATCTTCAAGAGGCTACATCTTCCTTAGTTCTAGCTGGTGGCACATTTCAGAGTGTAGTTGATCACACTCGTATGATAGAGCGCATTCGGCATGGCAGACAGGGTGGTAGGAAGAGGTTTCATCAGTATGGATAGTTTAGTGGTTACCCACTATGGGATCGAGAGTTTCATAGGTAAGGCCATTAGGGTCGAGCAGTTCAGGAAACTCTTCCAGCTACAGATAGTATTAACAGGGCTTGGCTCTACTTATTCGAATGTCAACTTATTTTGCTTCGAATATTGATATTATGTGTGAGCCACTTATCGAGCCAATTTGTGTTTCTATCTCAGTAAGTGAATCTTTAGTGATGAATCAGGTATACCAGGGGTGTGTTGTGACCTTTATAGGGAGAGATACTATTGTTGACTTGATATTGTTAGATATGGTGGACTTTAATGTGATATTGGGTATGGATTGATTATTGCCTTATTATGTTGTTCTTGATTGCCATTTGAAGACAATGACTTTATCTTGACCAGATTTACCTCGGTTGATGTGGACTAGAGAACCTAACTCCTATCCTAAGGGAGTTATCTCTTATATACTTGTCTATCAGTTGATGGATAATGGTTGCTTGTCCTATTTAGCTCATGTTTGGGATGTTTATCAAGAGTCCTCCTCATTGGAGATCACCAGAGTTGCTAGAGAGTTCATGGATGTGTTTTTGACTAATTTACCTATTGTTTCTCTGAATCGTGATATAGACTTTGCTATTGATGTGGAGCCGGACACCAAGCCCATTTCTATTGCCCCCTATTGGATGGCTCCAACTGAGTTGAAAGAGTTGAAGAAACAATTAGGGGATTTATTGAAGAAAGGTTTCATTCGTCCGAGTGTATCTCCTTGGGGTGCTCCTATCTTATTTATGAAGAAGAAAAATAGTACTATCCATATGTATATTGACTAATGCCAGTTGAATAAAGTATCAGTCAAGAATAAATATCCCTTGCCTACATCGATGATCTTTTTGACTAATTACAGGGTGACTCAATATTCTCTAAGATTGATTTGAGGTCCGTCTATCATCAGTTGAGAGTTCGGGAGTATGATATCCTGAAGATAACTTTTAGGACCCGCTATAGGTATTATGAGTTCATGGTCATGTATTTTGGGTTGACTAAAGCCCTAACTACTTTTATAGAATTGATAAACAGAGTATTCAAGCCCTATTTGGATATCTTTGTGATTGTGTTTATAGATGGTATCTTGGTTTATTCTAGGAGCAAGGCCCATCATGTTCTGCACTTGAGAATTGTACTTTAGAGATTAAGATAAGTGAAGTTATATTCCAAGTTCTCAAAGTGTGAGTTCTGTCTTGAGTCTATTGTATTTCTTGGGCATGTTATGTTAAAAGAAGGTATTATGGTTGATCCGACCAATATGGAAGTTGTGCGTGAGTGAGTTAGGCCTAAATCTGTGACTGAGATTTGAAGTTTCATTGGTTTGGTGGGGTATTATCAGTGTTTTGCTTTGGGATTCTCTTCTATAACAGCCTCATTGACTAGATTGACTCAGAAGAATGTGACATTTTAGCGGCCTGAGAAGTGCGACGCGAGCTTTCAAAAGCTCAAGGATTTGTTGACCTCAGCACCGATTCTTGCTTTGCCCGAGGAGGGGGTGCCTTTTTTGGTATATTGTAATGCTTCTGGTGTGGGTTTAGGTGGTGTACTGATGCAAAGAGGAAAAGTGATAGCTTATACTTCTAGACAGCTGAAGGTACATGAGAGCAACTACCCTACCCATGATTTGGAGTTGGCTGCGATTGTGTTAGTGTTGAAGTTATGGAGACATTATTTTTATAGGGTGCATTGTGAGATCTTCACCGATCATCGAAGTCTCAAATATATCTTCTCTCAGCTTAATTTGAATATGAGATAGCGTAGGTGGTTGAAGTTGCTTAAGGACTAAGATATCTCTATTTTATACTACCCCGGGAAGGCCAATGTTGTGGCAGATTCTTTGTGCCGAAAAGCTACTAGTATGGGGAATTTGGCATTCTTGAGTGCTGAGAAAAGGCCCCTAGCCTTAGAGGTTTTCTCACTTACTAGGCAGATGGTCCATTTAGACATTTCTCCTCCTCAGAGTATTTTGGCATTTGTTGAGGTTAGATCTTCTTTGCTTGATCAGATATGTGCTCACCAGTTTGAGGATCCCAGATTATGCATGATTTGTGATAAAGTGTTGAGAGGTGAAGCCAAGGTGGCTACAATTGATTCTAGTGGTATTCTAAGGGTTAATGGTCGAGTTTGTATGCCTAAAGTTGGGGATTGGATGAAATTGATATTAGAAGAGGCCCATTTAGCTAGATATTGCATCTATCCGGTGTGGCTAAGATGTATCATGACTTTAAACAACACTATTAGTGGTCTGGCATGACGAGAGACATAACTGAGTTTGTGGCCAGGTGTTTGAATTACTAACATGTGAAGTATGAACATCCAAAGTCTAGAGGATCGATGCAAAGGATGCCCATTCTTGAATAGAAGTGGGAGAGACTGACTATGGACTTTGTCATAGGTTTGCCCATGGAAAGCTTGATTCAGTTTGGGTGATCGTTGATCATTTGACCAAGTCAGCACACTTCATACCATAGAAGACTAGCTATAATGCAAAGCAGTTAGCTTGATTGTATGACTGGGACATTCTCAGATTGCATAGTGTGCCAGTATCAATAGTTTTAGATAGAGGGTATGTGTTTACTTCTCATTTTTTGTGGGCTCGTCATTGTGGTTTGGGTACTAGATTGGATTTAAGTTCAACTTTCCACCCCCAGATAGATGGTCAGTCTGAATGCACCATTCAGGTGCTGGAGGACATGATTTGGGCTTGTGTTATTGATTTTGGGGCCTGATGGGACCCATTGGCAGAGTTTGCATATAACAATGTTATCATTCTAACATCCAGATGGCACCGTTTGAGGCCTTGTATGGCTGGAGATGTAGATCATCCATTGGATGGTTTGATTCAGGTTCGACCAAGGTGTTGGGTGTTGATTTGCTTCAGAATGCCATTGATTGTGTTCATTTGATTCAGAGTAGACTTTTGACATCCCAGAGTCTCCAGAAGAGCTATGCTGATTAGAGGGTTAGACCTCTTGAATTTTCTATCAGTGACAGTGTTTGGTTAAAGGTTTCACCCATGAAGGATGTGAGATATTTGGAAAGAGCGTTAAGCTTAGTCCTAGATTCATTGGCCCTTTTGAGATTTTGAGGAGAGTTGGTGAGGTTGCCTATGAGTTGGCATTACCACCGAGATTATTATCAGTACATCTTATTTTTCATGTTTCTATGTTCCATCGATACATTCCTGATGAGTCCCATGTGATTTTATATGATTCAGTTGATATGGGTTCAAATTTGTCCAATGTTGAGGAGCCAATAGCTCTACTGGACAGGCAGGTCTGGAGATTGAGATCCAAAGACATACCTTCTATGAAGATTCAGTGGCGCCACCGTTCTATTGATGAGGCTACATGGGAGTTAGAGTCTGACATGCAAGTCAGATATCCCAACCTTTTTAAAGCTTCAGGTACTCCTCTTTTCCTTATGTTCGAGGAGTGGTGAATGATGTAAAGACCTGATTGGTCTTTTTTGATATTTGCTGTGAAAATTACTATTTTACCCTTTCATAAGTTGCTTTAGACCTATTTTGAACTATTTGAATGGTTGAAACAAGAATCCTGAATTTTAAAAGTTGAAAATATGATTTTTGACATTTTTAGAGGCTTACGTTACTAAAAAAGTGAGTTTTTGTGTCATTTTGAGTTTTGGATGTTGGATCAGGGATTCATTGATTCCATTAGTTCCATAATACCAAAACTAAACTACAGGAAGTTGCGGAACTGAATTTAGAGTTAAAATGAGGTTTTTAGGCCCAACGTTGTGATTTTAGTTGTTTCCGGAATCAAAGTTTAACTTTGTTCAACATTTGGACTTTAGAAGCTCAAATTGGAATTCTGACCAATCCAGTAGTTTTGGATGGTGAAACTAACGCTAAAAATGGTCTCATAATATTTTTCAAATTTTCTGAGGATAGTTTTGGTGTTTTGAGTTTTAAATTAGTTTAATCGACTTGCATTAGTAAAGATATTGTGGAAGCCTTGGAATCAATTTTTGAGGATTTCGTTGAGTCTGGACCGCTGTTTCTGATATGGATACATGTGTGGTTTGTGAAATTTTAATTTCGAATGAGTTCCAAATGCTACTTTTGAGTTTTTAATGTTGGTTGATTTTGCTGGTGCCTAGCTTCTAGTGCAACCCTTTCTTACTCTTTGCGTTTGCAGAAGTGAACCTGGTTCCTCTCCGCATTTGCTCTCAGGGGTTTGCATTCACGAATGTGAGCCTGGTTCCTCTATGCATTTGCGCTTAGGGGTCTGCATTCGTGGAGGTGGATTTGGTTCTCCAACTGCGTCCGCAGAGAGTATTTCACTGTGCAGTTATAAAAACCCAAAGGACACCATTTTAACCCATTTTCAAATTTTCAAGCTTTTTAGGCGATTTTGAAAAAATATTTTCAAAGATTTTTGCTGGGTAAGTATTTTTAACATTATATTATTCATTTTTCATAAGTTTTATCTCAATGTTTTCCTAAAATTCATGATTTAAATATCCAAAATTGAAGATTTTTGGTGTTTGATTTTAAAACTTTAAATGGTGATTTCTCCTTCGTTTGGAGCTCAATTTTAGTAGAATTTTTACCCACAAACTTCAGTTTTCTTGTAGAACTTGATTTCAAAGTCAATTCTAGATTTGGGAATTTTAAAAATTTAGTCCTAATTTTGACCATTTTGCCCCTAAGCCTAAACCATGCCAATATGGGTATCAAAATGCTCCTCTTGATGAGTAGTATCTGATTTTGATAGATGTTGAGCGATCCAGAGATCATTTGGAGGCTTGCGTTAATTGAGAGCTTGTCCGAGTACAGTTTCGGCATTGAGGTAAGTTCAACTAATCTTTTTGGGACTAGATTTGAGTTATTGAGTATGTTATTAGATGGAATCATGAGTAAATGACTTGATATGGTAGAATTGTGATAGATATGGTAACCCAATTATGCTGATTGTTGAGTAGATTGCAATCATATTGATACATTGAATTAAAATCTTGAAATTTGAGGCACCTGAGACATTATTATGATATTACAAGGCATGGGATACCTTTGAATTGAGACTAATACTTGAGATATGAGCCACTTTGGTCATTACCATGATAATGTAGGACTTGTTATACCCTTAAAGGGAAATTGTGGAAACTTGGTGTCATTCTTGACTTATTATGGGATTGAAAGCATATTTTATAACTTGCGGAGTCTAGATTCGTTGGAAATTGATCATTGATGAGGAAGAGATATTAATATGGCTTATTGATGTACTTGTTTCTTTAGTTGATTGTCTTGATCTTGCCTTGTGATGCTATGACCATTGTCCCTGTTTTTCATTTCTTATGAGCCATCTCCTATCTTACTCTACTGTTGCATTGGTATGCACATATCTTACTCTATATTTGCATTGGTATGCACATATCTTACTCTATTGTTGAATTGGTATGCACATATGTTACTCTATTGTTGCATTGATATATACATATCTTACTTTACTGTTGCATTGGTATGCACATATATTACTCCATTATTGCATTGGTATGCACATATCTTATATTGACTAGTTACATTGGTATGCATAGATCGTATACTCCATTGTTACATTGGTATGCACATATCTAATATTGACTAGTTGCATTGGTATGCACAAATCTTATACTCCATTGTTGCATTGGTATGCATATCTTATATTGTGGCATTGGCATGCACAATTCATAATTATATTGTGGCATTGGCATGCACATACTTTGTATTATATCTACTCTACTTGGGGCCCGCAACGCCTCGAGACATTTCCCCTTGACGCTTGCAATGCTTAAGGTATTTTATCTTAAGGCCTGCGATGACTTGATATAATTCAGTACATGGCCTGATCAACCCTCAGGTTCTGTCTTATAGCTCAGCTTGACAGATATGTGCCCCGACCCTATGATGGTTGTGCTTACATGTACATGGCCTGCGATGCCCCGAGTTTTATCTTGTAGCTTTCTCTCGATAGATGTGTACATCAACCCTGCAACGATCGACATTTCACTTCATACATGGCCTGCGACACCATTGCATTTATGCTTAGCATTACATTACATCATTGATTTGGTTCACAATCTGTACTTATTACTATTCATGATAATATCGTATTGTGTACTAACCCTTGATACAGGTGATATGATTCTTCATTATTATATACTGCTTTTATTTCTCTTACCCAGTTAGTTAAACCTATTGGGTACATCTCGGTGTACTCACCCATACTTTGTTACCTTCCTGCAGGTTGAGCATAGGGACTCACACATAGTAGTTGACTCATTCTTATTGAGCATTTTCTGTATCCATCCAGATCTTATCAGCGAGGCTCAAGCTTTGAGTCATCGTGGATCCTTGGTATTATCTTTATTATTTTATTTCTTTTGACTTTATATAAGATAATATGAGACAACCTTGTATTTTTCCTTTAAGACAATTGTATTTATCCTTCAGTACTGTTTTAGATGCTCCTTTACTCATAACTTTAGGTTTTGGGAGAATTATTATGTCTTTGAGTTTGTTTGTGCTTGATTTATCCTTTTTTAGTTGCAATCCATTTTGGATCATGACATTTTGGTGTACTCACTCCTACTTTGTTTCATCCCTGCAGATTGTACACATGGTTCGAGATGGGATAGTTGATTATTCTATCAGATTATTATGGATATCACCCAGATCTTTACGGTGAGGCTTAGACTAGGGGTCATCGTGGATCTTTGGATCATCTTTCATTTCTTTTTTGTTAGACTATGTATAAGATATTATGAGATAGCATTGTATTTTCTTGAGACAAATATATTTTTCTCTTTAGTACTATATTTAGATGCTCTTGTACTTATGACTCCAGGTTTTTGGGGATATTTGATATTATGTTATGTCGACTTTCGCTTTATTTCATTCTTCTTTAGTCGTGACTTGTTTTGGGTCCTTACTAGTTTGGTATCAGAGCTCTTGGTTCGTTGGGCTTGTGAGTCAAGAGCAGGGTGTCTTGTAGAGTCTTGTGGATCGGTGTATAGATGTCCACATCTATCTCTGGGAGTCTATGGGATACTTTTTAGGAAAACTTTCATGTCTTTCTTATGATTCATGCATTTTTTTGTATTACCAACTTTGAAAGTGTCTAATATACTCCTTTTGTACAGATGTTGATTATGAGGTCCCGACGATCCGTAGGAGTAATCGAGTCCGCTAATATGGATCCCACTTATGGCTGAGGCAGAGTTCGGGATAGAACCAAATGTCGAGGACTTGCTAGAGGGGAAGCTCCACCTAGAGGGAAATCGAGGTCAACTTCTTTAGGGCTTGCATATGAGCTAGAGGGGCTTACAGATCCTATTCCTCGACCTTCAGCTCCAACCTCTATACCCTCAATTCAGGAGTTGATAGTGAGATTTTTGGCTAGATTAGAGAGAGCTCCTATAGCCCCAGCTATAATTGAGATACCAGGTTCTACAGCACCGATTGATCCTGTTATAGCTCCAACAGGGCCAACTGTGGTTCGTGTTAGTCCTTCTCCAGCCCCAGCATATCCTCTTATGGCAGTTGTGACTCCACTTCAGACACCTCAGCCGGGTGCAGGTGCACATTTTTAGAGTTTGGCAGTTGTTTCATCCGTTGCACCACCATTGTTTATGGTGCCACCATCGTCTTCTATCCTAACTATGTCTTCAGCTGAGCGGAAGAGTTTTGAGAGGTTGGTTCGACTAGATCCTCCAAGATTTGATGTCATCCCAAGTGATAAAATTATGATTTCTTGTTAGAGTGTCAGGACTGACTATGTAATTTGGCCATCTTAGAGTTGCATGGAGTTGCTATACCACTTATCAGCTTACCAACCTCGCCAAGGAGTGGTGGAGGTCAGTTGTGGCTTGCCGACTTGTTGGATCTCTAGTTATGACTTAGGGACAATTTATTATGATATTTTTGGAGAGGTTCATGTCATACAGTCTTCAGAATAGACGTCGTGATGAGTTGGATAGGCTTTAACAGGGTTCTATGTCAGTTTCAAATTATGAGGCCAAATTTCATACTCTGTTTAGATATACTCTATCCAACATTCCTACTAAGTTCAAGCGGATTTGATGGTTTGCCAAGGGATTGACAGGTTACCTTTAGGAGGTTACAACTTCTTTGGTCATGGTTAGAGGTATATTTTAGAGTGTTGTTGATCATGGCCGTATGATAGAGAGCATTCGACTAGATAGACATGGTGGTGAAAAGAAGCTCCATAAACATGGAAAATTTAGTGGACATTCGTCGCAGGATCAGGAGTTTCAGAGGCAGGGGGTCAGGTAGTTCAGGCAGCTTTTATAGCATCTAATAGTGTTGACAGATCCAAACCTGCACAGTGGGTGGCACACCCAGGTGTGGTGGCTTTTCAGGGCAGTCATCTCAGAGGAAGGAGACTAGAGCTTGTTACCATTGTGAGGAGATTGGACATTTGGCTCATCGATGCTCTCATCATATACCTTCTACCCAGGCTTTAGGGCCCTAGCTAGCTCGTCCAACCCCAACACCAATAGCTAGAGATACCTCTCAGGGCATGAGGGAAGGTACTAGAGGAGGACGTAGCACATTAAAAGGTGGAGCTTGTGTAGGCCCACAGGCAAGTGATGGTCATGGAGTTTTTTATGTTGTTCTAGATAGAGCCGAGGCAGAGGCTTTTGATGCCGTTATCATAGGTATGGTTCCGATCTGCCGCCGTTCAACTTCAGTTTTATTTGATTCAGGCTCTACTTATTCTTATGTGTTGGCTTATTTTTCTTCGAATATTGATATTTTGTGTGAGCTGCTCACCGAGCCTATATATATTTCCACCTCAGTAGGTGAATCTTTAATAGAGATTTGAGTGTACCGGGGGTGTGTTGTGATCTTAATAAGGAGAGATACTATTGAAAACTTGATATTATTAGATATGGTGGACTTTGATATGAAATTGCATATGGACTGGTTATTGCCTTATTATGTTGTTCTTAATTTCCATACGAAGATAGTGACTTTATCTTGTCCAGAGTTACCTCAGTTGGTGTGGACAGGAGCACCTAACTCCTATCCTAGGGGAGTTATTTCTTATATGTGTGCTTGCTGGATGATAGAGAAGAGATGCTTAGCTTATTTGGCTCATGTTTGGGCTATCGTTCAGGAGTCTCCATCTTTGGAGGACATTAGGGTTACTAGAGATTTTATGGATGTTTTCCTTACTGATTTGTCAGGTGTTCCTCTTGATCGTGATATAGATTTTATTATTGATGTGGAGCCGGGTACCAAGCCCATATCTATTCCTCCTAATCAAATGGCTCTGGCTGAATTAAAGGAGTTGAAGGAGTAATCAGAAGATTTGCTAAAAATGGGATTTATTCGTCTGAGTGTCTCCTTGGGGGTGCTCTTGTGTTGTTTGTGAAGAATAAAGATGGTACTATGAGTATGTGTATTGACTATCTCTAGCTTAACAAAGTGACCATCAAGAACAAATATCCCTTGCCTCGCATTAATGCTCTTTTTGACTAGTTACAGGGTTTTTCAGTATTCTCCAAGATTTATTTGATGTCTGACTATCATCAGTTAAGAGTTTGGGAGTCTGATATCCTGCAGATAGCTTTTAGGACCCGTTATGGACATTATGAGTTCGTGGTTATCTCTTTTGGATTGACCAATGCCCTTGCTGCTTTTATGGAGCTGATGAACTGAGTGTTCAAGCCTTATTTTGACATCTTTATGATTGTGTTCATAGATGATATCTTGATTTATTCCAAGAGCGAGGTCGATCATGTTCAACATTTGAGGATTGTACTTTAGAGATTGAGGGATGAGAAGTTGTATGCCAAGTTCTCAAAATTTGAGTTTTGGCTTGATTCAGTTACATTTCTTGGCCATGTTGTATCAAAAGAGGGTATTATGGTTGATCCGGCCAAAGTGGAAATCGTTCGTGAGTAGGTTAGGCCTACTTCTGTTATTGATATTTGGAGTTTCATTAGTTTGGCAGGGTATTATCAATGGGTTATTCAAGGTTTTTCCTCTATGGCAGCCCCATTGACTAGATTAAATTAGAAGGCTATGGCATTTCAGTGGTCAAATGATTGTGAGGAGAGCTTTCAAAAGCTCAAGAATTTATTGACTTCGGCACCTATTCTTGCTTTACCCAAGGAGGGAGTACTATTCGTGGTCTATTGTGGTGCCTCTAGTGTGGGTTTGGGTGGTGTATTGATGTAAAAAAGGAAGGTGATAGCTTATGTTTCTAGACAGTTGAAATTACATGAAAGAAACTACCCTACCCATGACTTAGAGTTGGTTGTGGTTGTATTTGTGTTGAAGTTGTAGTGACATTATCTCTATGGAGTGCATTATGAGATCTTCACCAATCACCGAAGTCTCTAATATGTCTTTTCTCATCCTAATTTGAATATGAGATAACGTAGGTGGTTGGAGTTACTTAAGGATTATGATATCTCTATTCTATATCACCCCAGGAACGCAAATATTGTGGCAAATGCTTTGAGCTAAAAGGCTACTAGTATGGGGAGTTTGGCATTCTTGAGGGCTGAGGAGAGGCCCCTAGTCTTAGAGGCTCAATCGCTTGCTAGACAAATGGTTCAGTTGGATATTTTTCCTCCCCATAGTATTTTGGCTTTTGTTAAGGCTAGATCTTCCTTGTTTGATCAGGTATGTGCCCATCAATTTGAGGACCCCAAGTTATGCTTGATTCATGACAAAGTGTTGAGGGGTGAAGCCAAGACAACTATTATTGATTATGTGGATGTTTTGAGGATAAATAGTAAAGTTTATGTACCCAATGTGGGAGATTGGGTGAGACTGATTCTTCATGAGGCCCATTGTGCCAAGTATACCATCCACCTAGGCGTAGCTAAGATATACCATGGCCTAACACAACATTATTGGTGGTTTGGGATGAGAAGGGACATAGATGAATTTTTGGTGAAGTATTTGAATTACCTGCAAGTCAAGTATGAACACTAAAAGCCTGGTGGATTGATGCAAAAGATGCCCATTCTCAAGTGGAGGTGGGAAAGAGTGACTATGGACTTTATTACAAGTTTGCCCATGGTTTTGGGAAAGTTTGATTCAATTTGGGTAGTGGTTGATCGTTTGACCAAGTCCGCTCACTTCTTACCAATGAAGACTAGCTATAGTGCAGAGCAGTTGGCTAGGTTGTATATCTGGGAGATAGTCAAATTGCATGGTGTGCAGTGTTTATAGTATCTAATAGAGGATCTGTGTTTACCTCTCATTTTTGGCAAGATCTACAACGTGGTTTGGGTACTAGAGTGGATTTGAGTTCAACTTTCCACCCCCAGATAGATGGTCAGTCCAAGCACACCATTCATGTGTTGGAAGACTTGCTATGGGCTTATGTGATTGATGTTGGTGCCTAATGAGACCAACACCTACCTTTGGCAGAGTTCACATACAATAATAGTTACCATTCTAGCATCTAGATGATACTATTTGAGGCCTTGTATGATCGGAGGTGTAGATCACCCATTGGATGGTTTGACTCAAGTTCTGTTGATGTGTTGAGTGCGTACCTATTTAGAGATGCCATAGATTGGGTTCATTTGATTCAAGGGAGGCTCATTACAGCTCAGAGCTTCCAGAAGAGCTATGTTGACTGGAGGACTAGGTCTCTCGAGTTTTTTTGTTGGTGTAGTGTTTGGCTAAATATTTCACCCATGAAGGGTGTGATGAGATTTGGGAAGAGGGGCAAGCTCAGTCCCATATTCATTGGCCCATTTGAGATTTTGAGAAGAGTTGGTGAGGTCGCATATGAGTTGGCATTACCACTGAGATTATCTTCTGTTCATCCTATTTTCATATTTCTATGCTTTGCTGGTATATTCCAGATAAAATTTGACCTTTGAGGAGGAGCCTATAACTATTTCGGACAAGTAGGCCTGGAGATTGAGATCTAAAGAGATACCTTTTGTGAAGGTTTAGTAGAGACACGGTTTTGTTGATGAGATTGCTTGGAAGTTTGAGTTGGATATACGAGCCAAATATCTCAACCTTTTTGAGACTTTAGGTACTCCCTTTTTCCTTATGTTCGAGGAAGAACATTATTTTTAGTGGTGAATAATGTAATGACCTGGTTGGTCATTGTTTGTCTTATCTATGAAGGTTATTGGTTTACCTTTTTGTAAGTTGCTTTGGACCTATTTTAAACTATTTGAATGATTGAAATTGAAATCCAGAGTTTTAAAATGGTGATATGAGTTTGGCACTTTTTGGAAGCTTAAGTTATTGAAAAAAATTAGATGTTGTACCATTCTAATTTTCTGGTGTCGGATCAAGGATCCATCAATTTCATTAGTTCCAGAATGTTACAACTGAACTATAAGAAGTTACAAAATTGAATTTGATGTTAAAATAAGATTTTTAGGCCCAAAGTTATAAATTTAGTTTTTTTGGGACCAAGTTTGACTTTGGTCAACATTCAAACTTCGTATGTTGACCGGAGGACTAGGCCTCTTGAGTTCTCTATTAGTGACAGTGTTTGGCTAAATATTTCACCCATGAAGGGTTTGATGAGATTTGGGAAGAGGGGCAAGCTTAGTCCCAGATTCATTGGCCCATCTGAGATTTTGAAGAGAGTTGGTGAGGTTACCTATGAGCTGGTATTACCACCGAGATTATCTTCTGTTCATCTTATTTTTTATATTTCTATGCTTCACTGGTATATTCCAGATGAGTCCTATGAGATCTCTCATGACTCTATTGAGCTAGGTTCAAATTTGACCTTTGAGGAGGAGCCTATAACTATTTCTGACAGGTAGGCCTGATGATTGAGATCCAAAGAGATACTTTCTGTGAAGGTTTAGTAGACACCATTCTGTTGATGAGGCTACTTGGGAGTTTGAGTTGGATATGCGAGCCAGATAGCCCAACCTTTTTGAGACTTTAGGTACTACTTTTTTCCTTATGTTCGAGGGCGAATATTATCTTTAGTGGTGAATGATGTAATGACCTGGTTGGCCATTTTTTGTCTTATCTTATGTAAGTTGCTTTGGGCCTAATTTGAACTATTTGAATGATTAAAATTGAAATCCTGAGTTTTAAAATAGTAATATAAGTTTTGACACTTTTTGGAAGCTTAAGTTATTGAAAAAATGAGATTTTGTACCATTCTAATTTTCTGGTGTTGGATCAGGGATCCATCGATTTCATTAGTTCTAGAATGTTAAAACTGAACTACAAGAAGTTACAAAATTAAATTTGGAGTTAAAATGAGATTTTAGACCCAAAATTATGAATTTAGTTATTTTTGGGATCAATTTTGGCTTTGGTCAACATTCAGATTTTAAAAGCTTAGATCAGAATTTTGACAGTTCTAATAGTTCCAAATGGTGAAACTAACGCTAGAAATGGTCTCGAAATAATTTTTGGAGTTGTCGAGGATAGTTTTGATATTTTAAGTTCTAAATTAGTCTTATCGAGTCAGATAGGTAAATGTGACGAGGAGACATTGAAATCGATTTTTGATAATTTCGTTGAGTCTGGATCGCTGTTTCTGCTATAAATACATATAAAGTTTATGTAATTATGAGTTTGGATGAGTTTCGGGGGTCCGTTCCGAGTAGGGAATTGGACTTGGTGTTGCTGTTTTTATTGTTATCTGGTGCAAACACATCTCTTCTTCGTGTTCGTGGAGAAGCCCCCACGTTCACGGAGGTTTGGATGTTGCTGAGCTCTGTGTTTGCGGAGTATTGGAGCATGTGAGTGACCCCCCTTTGTTCTCTGCGTTCGTGGATTGTTCTCCACGATTACGGAGGTCTTTTGACCCTTTTACTCTGCATTCATAGGACCCCACCTGCGATCGCAAAGAGCTTTTTACACCTGAAAATTTTAAACCCGTGAAACACCATTTTTAGTCATTTTCACGAACTTAAAACGTTTTTGGGGCGATTTTGAGAAGAGAAATTCAAAGATTTAACTTGGGTAAGTGTTCCCAACACTATTTTGATCATTTTTCATGAGTTTTATCTTGATTTTATCTTGAATTTCATGATTTTGGATGTCCAAAATTGGAGATTTTTAGACCATAATTTCTTAACTTCAAAGATTGATTTCTCACTTGATTGGAGCTTAATTTTAGTGGAATTTTCGCCCATGAACTCCATTTTTCGTGTAGAACTCAATTTTAAAGTCAATTTTCAAATTCAAGAATTTTAATTTTTAGCCCTAAAATTGATCATTTTGCCCCTAAGTCTAAACCATGCCAATATAGGTACCAATATGCTCTTCTTGATGCGTAGTATTTGATTTTTATAATGATTGATCGATTTGAGGATCGTTTGGAGGCTTGAGTTGATTAAGAGGTTGTTCGAGTGCGGTTTCAGTATTAAGATAGGTTCAACTAACTTTTTTGGGATTAAATTTGATTTATTGAGTATGTTATGTGATAATTGAAGATATAGATTGATTCATGAGTAAATGACTTGTTATGTTATAATTGTGATTGATATATGGATCCAGTTATACCGAAATTTGAGTAGATTGCGATCTTAACAATAAATTGAGTTTAATACTTGAGATATGAGACACTTTGATCATTATCATGATAATGTGAGACTTGTTATACCCTTGAAAGAGATTTGTGAAAACTTGATGTTATTCATGACTTATTATGGGATTTGAAAGTATATTTTATGACTTGCGGAGTCTACATTTTTCGAAAATTGATCATTGATGAGAAAGGGATGTTAATATGTCTTATTGATGGACTTGTGGTATTAGTTTATGATCTTGATCTAGACTTTGTGATGCTATGACCATTGTCCCTGTTTATCATTACTTATGAGTCATCTCCTATCTTACTCTATTATTGCATTGGTGTGCATATATCTACTCTATTGTTGCATTTGTATGCACATATCTTACTCTATTGTTGTATTGGTATGCACACATGTATCTTACTCTATTGTTCCATTAGTATGCACACATTTTACTCTATTGTTACATTGGTATGCACACACCATACTTATATATGTTGGCATTGACATGCACACATTTTACTCTATTGTTGCATTGGTATGCACATACCTTACTCTATTATGGCATTGGTATGCACACACCATCCTTATATATGTTGGCATTGACATGCACACATAATATATTGTACCTGTACTATCTAAGGTCTGCGATGCCCTGACTTATTTGAGTACATGACCTGAGTTGCCCTTGGGTTCTAGCTGATAGCTTCAACTCGATAGATGTGTACATCAACCCTGCGACGGTCGTGATTCCACGTCATTCATGGCCTGCGATGCCATTGCATCCATATACTTCATATGTATTGCATCATTGTCTATTGCTATATTTATCATTATCTTCGGTTGTGTTATTATGTGCTAACCTTGTGATGTAGGTGTTAGATTCTTTGTTATTATATACTTGTTTGATTTCTCTTATCTAGTCGATTGAACTTACTCGGTATATTTCAGTGTACTCACCCCTACTTTGTTTCATCCCTACAGATTGTACACAGGGTTTGGGATAGGGTAGTTGATCATTCTATCGGAGTTGTGGATATCACCAAAATCTTTGCAGTGAGGCTCAGATTTCGAGTCTCCATGGAACTTTGGATCATCTTTCATTTCTTTTCTATCAGACTATGTATCATATATTATGAGATAGTCTTGTATTTTCTTGAGACAAATGTATTTTTCTCTTCAGTACTGTATTTAGATGCTATTGTACTCATGACTCTAGATTTTTGGGGATATTTGATATTATGTTGTGTTGACTTCCGGTTTATTTCATTCTTGTTTAGTTGTGACTCTTTGGATCGTGACAAATCTTAAAGCAATTACCCAACAACTTAAATTGAGCAATGGTTGTTTAAAGATTTAGAAAATGAAGATGTGAAGAATTTGAACCTCATCAGCAGGAGTGAACCAACGAAGGCCAAATCTGGGGTTCATGTTTGTGGGTTCATTCAGCGTAATGAGATAACAAGTTTCAGAGTATTAAACTCCTTAGCAACAAGATTGCAACCATTTATCATCTTTCTCTTATTCTAGTAAGCAAACAACTGTTGGATTCCCTTTGAATGCCGTGTCAGTAAACGCATCCACCTGAGTAAATTCCACAAACCAAAAATATATTTGTAATTAATGAAGAATGAAAATAGTAGTATCATTCAAATCAATGTGGATTGAGAGAGATTACCTCACAGTACTTCACTGACTTCATTGCCAAGATTGATTAGTCAAGGAAGTAGTAGTTAGCAGACTGGTATCAGCAATGTCAAGTACCAACGCTATTTATCAACAGTCAATAAAGCAACATTGAATGGTAGGACTACACATAAAAAAAAATTCTATAATTTCGCGTTCAGTATAATAGTCGAGAGTAAAATTTTAGAATTTGGCATTCAATATAATATTCGAGAGTAAAATTTTAAAATTACGATATTTGGGTTTGGGACTGGTATGAAGCAATATCATTTGGTATTCGGTATTTCTCAAATATCAAATTATTTACTTAATGAAGGTCATATATCAACGTGTCCATTACTCATTAGTACGAGTTTAAAAACTAAACATAAATAAATCCAAATATATATATATATATATATATATATTTTAATTGTGTCAATTTGTTTTTCTTGAGATCTTCTCACTTGCTAATCTTCTATTATATTGTGTCTTCTCATAGAAAAATAGAAATAATTGGAGCAATAGAATTAACTTTGTAATACAATTGACTAAAATTTTGATATGGTATTACCGAATACCATACCAAAACAAAAATTATTTTACTGATTACCGAATTATGAAATAAAAAATAAAAAATTTGATATTTGATATTTACATTTAACTACCAATTATCAAATTCAAAATTTAAAAATCTCTGAGGGAGTACCGAATGCACACCTTATGGATGGTGATTCTTTTGGGATCAAGTAACCTTTCCAGATTGTATTCACATACAACAGTTTACTCTTTCCTGTTATTATTATAATCTGTGACAATTTAATATGATTACAAAATCTCCATTTTGAACAAAAATTAATCTCATTTTTGCAATACTATTTTTCCGGATAATAAAATAGGGTGAAAATATCAAATTGCAGTTGCCAACCTTTTCTATTTTATTATTTCTTTATTGACTAACATTAGTTTAATACATAGTGAAACTTCGTATCTCTAATGTAATTTTTTTTTAACCTATAGTAATTTAATCTGATTAGACATCTACAATTTGAACAAAAATTGATCTCATTTTGGTAATATTATTACTTTTTTAATAATAGTGGTGTTCATGTCAATTTGTGCGTATCGACTAATTTCACAAGGTACTTGCCACCTTCACCTAGAAATAGATATTAGCTAACTCTGTCCATCAAGACTTAGACAACCTACAAGCAATAGAGTAAGCCCCACATGTTGGAAGAGGTGAAAGTGCCTAAGAAATGAATCTGGAAAATTTGAACAACAACCAGAGATATCAAAGAACGAGATACCTAGTTTTTATGCCAATAAAAGAATAATTGGTATATCAACTATTATACAAGAGCTAGCCAACAATTATCTACA
>JBCEWC010003149.1:0-31367 GCA_038996855.1 Solanum aculeatissimum
CGTCGCATTTTCTTCAAGTCTGTCGCTTTGTTCTTTTTAAATAAAAAAAAAGTCACTCTATCCGTCGCTATTCCGTCGCTATGTTGGCACTCTGTCCGTCGCTTTTCAAAAAGCAACGAGCAAAAAAGCGACGGAACAGACTGCGTCGCTTTTCCGTCGCTTTTCCGGAAAAAAGCGACGTTGTCCGTCGCTTTTTGGCAATTTTTTAGTAGTGCAAGCTATTTTGGATGCAAGACAGGTTGCAGCAATGGAATATGAGATCAAGGCTTTGGAAAGGAATGAGACTTGGAAGCTAGTTCCCCTGCCACTAGGGAAGAAGACCATTGATTGTAAGTGGGTCTTCAAGCTAAAGTATAAAGTTGATGATGAGATAGAAAGGTTTAATGTCAGATTAGTGGCAAAGGGATATATCAAAGAGAGGGTCTTGATTATTAAGAAACCTTTTATCCTGTTGTTAAAATGGTTTGTAAGAATTGTAATTTCTTTGGTTGCACCAAATGGATGGACTATTCAGCAAATGGATGTAGATAAAGCATTTCTATAGGGAGATTTACAAGAGGAAGTCTATATGCAATTCTCACAAGGGTTCAAAAATGATGCAAATAAAGGATTCAAGGTTTGTAGATTACCTAACTCACTATCTAAACTTAAGCAGGCCTTCACAGTAGAATGTGAAACTCACAAATGCATTAATTGTAGTATGCTTTCATCAAAGTTACCTGGATTATTCATTGATGACCAAGACAACGACAAAAGGGATAGTGATAGTATTAATCTGTGTTGATGATTTGTTGATTACAGGAAGCAGTAAGAAACTGATAAACAGTGCAAAATAAGTGTTGAAAAGTAATTTTAGGATCAAGGACTTAGGAGATCTCAGACACTTTCTTGGTATAGAGTTTGCCAGAAATTTAGATGGGATTTTTATACACCAAAAGGAAGTATGATATAGAGTTCACATCATACTCAGGATTGAGTGACTCAGAGCCTAGGATTATACTAGTGAAGCTAAATCATAAGCTAACAACAATAGAATATGATGATAATTCATGCAGGTTAATCATGACACTGCTTTATTGGATCAGGAAGCAATCAGTGACTCATTGGAAGATTGTTATACCTTACAATTACAAGGCCTGATATTGCTTTGCCGTGCAAAATCTAAGTCATTTCATCCATGCTCCTAAGTTATCTAACATGGAAACAACACTTAGAGTGGTGAGATATATCAAACAAACACCTGGCCTTGGAATTTTAATGTCGGCTAATAAGTCAAATTTCATTGAAAGATTTTGTGATGTTGATTAGAGGTCCTGTGTTAAAACAAGGAAATCTATCATTAGATACTTGGTCATGTTTGGTAATTCATTAATTCTTGGAAGTCTAAGAAGCAACCTACAGTCTCTAGAAGTTCGACAAAAACTAAATACAGGAGTTTGGCACCCACATGCTGAAATAATATGGTTGATTGGACTATTTAATGAACTAAATATATGTTGAAGTAAAGTTGCTAGTAAGGTTACATTGTGACAGTAAGTCTACTCTCCAAATTGTAGCTAACCAATTGTTTCACGAGAGAACAAAATATATCGATATTGACTGTGACTTTATTCGAGAAAAGATACAAAATGGACTCGTGCACACTGTGCATCTATCTACTGCAGAGCAACCCACAAATAGGCTCACAAAAGGCCTAAGTAAATTGCAACATTTTCATTTGTTGTCCAAGCTAAGAATGAAGAATTTTTCATACTATCTAAATTGAAGTGGTACTAAGCACACAAAGAACAAGTGAACTAGTTGAGTTGTGAGTTGGTTGAACTGAGTTGTATACAATTGTCACATAATTAAGGTAAAAAGATAATTCTGTTAGAAGGTATTTTCAATTAGTTAGTCATTCTGTTAGATCCACAGCAGATGCTAGTATAAATACAATGCAACGTACATTTTTTGTTTTAATAAACTTGGGTCGTTGGCCCAATTTTATTATAAAGCAAAGTCAAGTGTGCTTAAAATGAGCCTGTTACAAATGAGTCCAGCAAGTCGAAAATTGGCAAATGGTCGATCCAAATGACCAGGCTCAGGTAAGATAAAAGGATCCCTAAAGACGAGGGTTTCCTAATTTGGTCACTTACATAACTTCTTCACTAGACCACCGTTGGAAATGTTCTTGTGGGATCCTTAAAGACGAGGGTTTCCTAAATGAACTAAATCTTCTTCATTTAGTTTCTTGAACTATCTTCACCAACATAGTTTGTCTCCCTATATGCTCAACTGTCAAAGGTGAAAAAGTCTCTTTTGTTCTGCCTCTTTGCAGTGTAGCATCAGGGAGTTAAGTCATTTTTTTCTCCCTCTATTTCACATATGAAATCGTATAATTATTTATATTTTAGCATTAATTAAATCTCGAATTAAAGACTTGATACAAAAATTGGATAGAGACAATTATTACACTTTCTGCTCTGCCAATAAGATTTTATCCTTGTTCAATGTATTTACATCAAATTAATATGTACATAGTATATATAATATAAATAATTTACTTAATCAGGATAATTAATTAATATATAGTATATATTTGTATTTTATTTAACCATAATAAATTGGTATCATTTGTTGTAATCGTGCATGTAGGTAAAAAAATTTTTTTACTATATTTCCTTTTTGATTGTTTCAAGCATAAATACAATTCATTTGATATTCTTTTTAATACAGTAATTCATTAAAAAAAAAAACAGCATAATAATTACCTTTTTATGTGTAACAAGATTATTAGTTGTTCATTGAATTTGTTTGTGACATTGATTTATATGAATTATTAACTTTCCCTTTATAAAGTTCCTCTCTTATTGATATAAAATAAAATATTGTATTTCAAAAATAATAAATACTCATTATTTTAAGTAAATACTTGCAACCTTTGATTGGACAATATGTCTTGTTGGATAGCATCAACTCTTTTCTTTTCTTTTTCATTTTTTTCTCTCCACCATTACTATTCAAATGATGTACTTAATCACCGCATAAAATAAAAAATACACATATAATATGAGATAAAAATAATATTAATTTAATCACGAATATAATTAATATTTTAGTTTAAAATTCAAACTTCAAGTAAAACATTACTCGTTTAACTTCCCTAATATAGTTACTTTGATTTTCGTTTTTTATATATTACATATCAAAAAAGACAATTTTTTTCCATGTTCTGCCCTTAGCTTAATGACTTATTTGCCTATTCATTAATTAATAAGAGTATTCGAGGCAGAGCCACCAAATATTTTTTTATGAATATATAATAAATATCGAACCCTATTCGACTAGTTTATGTATTTATTTTTTTAAATTTTGAACATTCTTAATTAAAATTCTGACTCCATCATGAAAAATATTATTGTAAAAATGATCATATCAATAGTTATTTTCTTAATTAATATATCACGTTCAAATATATCAAATAAAAGTGAATAAAGAGATTATCGATACATGAATTTTTAAAAATAAAATAAAGTTTTTAAACTTTATAAAATGTTAACCTTAATTTTATCAATAGAATGTAAAAATTAAAAAATTTAACAAACATAAAAACTATCGATGAAAAAAGATAAGATGTTTCAAATACACTAATATTTTAAGAAAATTCAAATACTTAAAATAAAAAAAATTCCGAATGTTCTTAACTGTCTGAAGATAAGACAAAATCAGTTTTGCTTACGAGGATTTTCTCTTATCCACAAACGACAAACGAAACCACCATTCTGTTAACTGGTTTATTTTTAAATATTATTCAGTTAACTCGTGATTAGAAAAATGAAAAACTTTCTAATCCTTTTCTAGAAACTGTTTTTCAACATGCAAAAACTGTAAAAATAAAAATAAAAATGTGTTTGATTGGAAAATAATATTCTATTAGTCTTAATCTATGTGATACAATTTAAATTATAAAAATAAATTAAAATTTTATTTAAATGAAATTTTTATATATTTTTTAAATATTTTAAGTTATTAATTATTATAATTTATACTCTATCTGTTTTTAAAAAATAATATAATTTGACTTGGCATGAAGTTTTTAAAAAAATAAAGACATTTCAATCTTGAACTCCTAAATTAAAGCTATGTCAATGTACCAAACTAACCTTTTATATCGTGATCTTAAACAAACACGCCACATAAAAAGTTAGAAATTTAAAGCGTCGCCACTCGCCAATAAAATAAATAGATTATTCTTTTTTAAACAGATTAGAAAAAAATCATTCTTTTTTAAACAAATAAAGTTTTACTTTTTAGGAGAATTAATTTTTAAATATAAAAATTTTATTTCAAAAAATCTTAAACCTTCTACATCTGAATGCATGACCAAATTTTTTAAAAATTAAACAGCATAATTTTAATCATACTATATAAATTAAGATGGAGAAAATATTTTCTTTCTCAAAAACATGGAAATATTTACCAAGTGTTCATCTTGGTGTGATTTTTTTTAATTGACCTAAGATTTATAACAATCCAAAGTATATTTTTCTTTAGAGATGATAGCAAAATCAAATATATTGACATAACTAATTGAACCTCTTAAATGTTTCATAAATATAAACTGTGTCAGACGTATGAAATATCCTAACAACAAATTATTCTTTTATTATGTCAAAATGAACAAATAAAAATAAAATTTATTTTATATATAATAACTCTAAATAAAATAATTAAATATAAATTTATTTTCATATTAAAAATAATTTTTCAATCTATTTGTCCAATTGAAAGAATTTTACTGTACATTTATTTTTTATTTTTAATATTGAATAATTTCATGTAGTCTTTCCGTCCATTTTTACTAGTTGTACTCCCTCTGTTCTTTTTTTACTTGTTTATTATATTAAAAATAGATATCCAACAATACTCGTATATTTTTTAGAATATTAGTATATTTAACGTGTAACTTTAATTCTTGTGTCCATAGTGGTCCACTATTAAAACGAGTGAATTTTAAAAGTATATGTACGGATAAAGGACAACATAGAAAAAGAATAAATGGGAAGTTATTCATCAGTTTCTGATGATAAGCAATTATTCGATTCGTACACCCCGCGAAAAGGCCGCGAACCGTCAAGCAGTTCACGCTCACGTGCTCTTATCCAACTTTTCTATTTCCTTAGCACGTGACTTTGCTAACCTAAATATTCCCCCTTGGACAATAAATATGTAAAAATAAAAATTTTGTATATGGATTATTAGTTTCATTTCAGAATTATTGATAGTGTTAAAAATATTTTATATTTGATTAATTGAACTTAAATATATTTCTGATCTTTTTTACAAGAATGAAATACATTCATAAATTATTGCCAAGCTAATATGTGTTTTTAACACTTGTGATAGTTTGGGGGTGTTTTTTAGTTTAGTTAGTCAAATAGAAGGGTGTTTTTTAGTTTAGTTAGTCAAATAGAAGAGTATTTTTATTGGTGTATAGTTTGTGGATGAAACTAATAACTTGCACCAAGTTCAGAGATATTTTTAATAATTTTTCCAATAAAAAACGCATTTTACGAACTAAAAATATCATCGAAGGAAATACATGTTATAAATTTTTTAATTTTTATTCCTAAAAAGGAGGACACCTCAAACATAGGATGAATCATTTTCCATTAAAGTCTATAACAAATACCATAATTAGAAAGTAAAAAAATGTTACTCCCTTTGTCCTATATTATATGAATACTTTCCATTTTACACAGTTATTAAGAAATTATTAATGCACCAGTGAATTTTACTATTTTACTTTTTATTTATATCAATGTAAATTAAATTAAGTTAGAAAAAATTATTAATACACTAATTAATGATGGGATAAAATAGGAAAAATATAATTAATTCTATCCTAATTTAATAAGTACTCATATAATATGAGATAAATATTTATAGAAAAATATCCATATTTATTTTTAATATGGAAATTTTGAAAGTATTGAATCATCTTGTCATGTGATAAAGAAATTATATTTATTGACTTTTGACTTAATAAAGTGAATACTTTTTCCCCCTTTTTTGTTTCTTTTTCTCTTCTATGTATCTAGCAGGAAGTTTCTTAAAACTTATCATGCAAGGAACACACTATATTAGTGTACAAAATTCTAAAAAGTATAAAACAAATTACATTAAATATTTTCCAACTTGTAGTTGCAAGGTTTTTTTGGTATTATTTTTTAAATACGGAATTCATATAAATGAAGGAGAATCTCTAAAAAATAAAAAATAAAAATTATAGGATTCGAGAAGCATTTTGATAGTAAATAATTAATAATCCAATTATATATATAAAAAAAAGTAATTATTATTCCTTTTTTATTTTTTTGATGAATCATATAATTCATGAATGAGTTAATTAACAAATAAAACTTATCAAATAAATTATATTCATGATCTAAAAGGAAAATATAAACAACGAATCATATCGAATTATCGATTCAAGTTATTGGTATGAAATAAAAAGAAATATGATCTGTGTTTTTCTTCATTAATGCTTCTGACTTGGTAATAATTACTAATGGGCTAAGGTCATCATTAGAATTCAGATTATTCATCTTTAATTACTTCTAGTGTATCAATTAATAGGCTCATTTCTTGTCCATCCTTAATCGTGCAGTATTAACTCAGCGTATCTTTCAAAAAATAATAATTTTATTATCATAATTTAAATATAAAAAAATTAAAGTTTTACAAAATTTAATAATAAAAGTATAATAATTCATTAATTTTGTAAATTAGACATCTGTTTTTATATTTCGGACAAATAAAAAGGGACAAAAAAGTATTACACTTTTATGTGTAGTAAAATTAATTACTCTCGGTTCTAGTTTATTCAGTAGCACCTTTTATTTTTCGAGACTCAAAGAATAAAAATTTTCATCAATATATTAAGATATATTTTTTATCGTACTGGCCTAAAAAAAAGTTGTTTAATAATTTTTTTCCATAGTTTTAAAATCTAGTGGTTATTAATGTTGTCCATTGTTTCAAACAATAATTTTTATTTCTATTCACACTTTTTCATAAGTCAAGAAAAAATAATTATTTTTTCATGTTTTTTCCTTGCATCAATTATTTATTTTTCAAAATCTAATGTATTATTAACTAATAGAGGTAGTGACTTATGAATGACAATGAGGCAGGTTGCATCAATTATTCCTTTTTTGTTTTTTTGATGAATCATATAATTTATGAATGAGTTGATCAACTTATAAAACTTATGAAATGAATTGTATTTACGATCGAAAAGAAAATATAGTACTCCCCTAATATACATGTAAATATACAACGAATCATATCGATTTAAGTTGCAAGTATTGAAATAATTTCCTATAATTAAATTGTTGTTTTTTGGAAATAAAAACAAACGGGATCTGTGGTTTTCTTCATTAATGCTTCTGACGTTTTAATAATTACTTATCAGCTAATCTCATCATTAGAATTCAGATTATTCATCTTTAACTAGTTCAAGTGTATCAATTACTAATATGCTCATTTTTAAAATTTAAAAAGTAAATTATATATTAATTTTGTAAATTAAAAAAATAAAAATAGACATCTATTTCTTATATTCCGTTTTTCAAGACCTCATAAAATATTAGTTAATAAGGGTAGTGTGATAAACTAGTCATGTTTATTATTCTCTTTTTTTAATGAGCGCGATAAGTTTAAATATGATAAATAAAAGTAAATGGAGGGAGTAATATCAATCATATAAGTTTTTTTGAAGCAAAGTTGTGTTTATGAAAGAAAGCTTCCTCGTACTTTTTTTTTAATAATTTTTTATAATTTTTAAATTGGGGGTAGGGGAAGGGGAAATGGACAGGAAGATTACAATGTTGGGAATCAAAGTTTTACCAATAAGGTGAAAGTTCAGTCATTCAGGTAGTTAATCAACTGAGCTACTAAGATCCCCAACAAGCTTCCTTGTACTCATTTTCAAACGTTTGACGAAAAAGAAATATTCCTAAAAGAATGGCGTGTTGTCTTTATTAGCATGCAAAGGTATAAACCATAAACAAAGCCATATTTTGTTGCTTGTCGAAGCCATAATTATTAAATAACTAAATAGCTTTATATATAAAAATATCGAATTGATCTAGTTCAAGTTAGCTTAAAAAATTGAACGAATTAATGACTTTTGCAAAGCCAAAAATACCACATCAATTGGTACGAAATAAGTAGTTATTATTATTAATAATAATAATTTAGATTAAAAATTACTCCCTCTGCCCCCTTTTTACTTGTCCATTTACTTCAAAGATAAATTTTTATTTTTACTTATCACATTTCACATATCAAGAATTTTCCCCGTGTTGTACCCTTACATCAATCACTTGTTTCCCAAATTATTTTTTTAAAATCTAATACTAAATATCAATTAATAAGAATAGTATAATAAAATAATTATGTTTATTATTATTTTCTTAATGAATGTACCAAAACTAAATATGACAAATAAAAGTAAACGGAAGGAATAATTCTTCCTTGTACTCATTTTCAAATGTGTTTTGTCTATTCAGATGCAAAGGTATAAACTATAAACAAAGCCATATCGTGTTGCTTGTCAACGAGGTTTAGTATCAATATTAATAAATATTAACTTTTTAGCGTCAAAAATAATAAAAGCATTTGGGAAAGTAGTAACTAGCTAGTGGCGGAGCCATCTTGTAATTACAAGGTTCATTCAAATCCCCTTCAATAGTAAAAATAATTATTTATATATATATAATAAATGTTGAATTTCATTTGATTAGTTCATATGTCTACTTTTTAAAATTCTGAATTTATTAAATGAAATATTGATTCCACCACTATAACTAACTATTATAATCATCTCACATGATATAAACAATCTCTGCGTGAGTCTTTTTTTACGAAATATAAAATGTTGGGCCAAGATTTTTTTTGAAAAGTTTGATATCTAAAATTTTGATTTCAAATCATTTGATCAAATGTTGACTTTGAAATTATAATCAATCACATGTCCCAATGCTTGCTGAATTCCTTTTGACTTCAACTTTAACTTCAACACAAATAATTGCCCAAATGTTTGCTATTGGCTGTGAGGGACCTTTGCTTTGTTTACGAAAAGAAGATGAAATAACACAAAAGGTTAAGACCAGAGAAGTCAACAACATTCAAGGAATGAAACAAACATCTTTATGAGACTATTTGCTTTATCCTAAACAAAATTCCTCCAATATTTTTCAGTCCTAAAGATGGTCCTTCCTGCTTTAATTAATTACATTTATACTCATTACTTTAGTAGGATAAAAGATAGAAAGAAAGAAGAATCGGTATGCACAGTGGCGGAGCCATATTTTTAGAACATGGGTGGGTGATTTTTATTAAGAGTATTCAACAATTGATATATATCAAAATATCTATATTTAACCTATATATTTGAAAAAAAATTCCAACAAAGGGTGTTCATCTGATCACCCTTCTGCCCTTGATATGCACTTTATTTTTTTTTTCTCTTTTTTGGCCTCCTTTTGTTTTTGGTCGTATTTACTTTTAACTGAAACTTATTCCTACAATGTATTCAAAAGAGCAAGCAACATACTACTAAAAATAGTTGTTAGTCAATACTCCTATGACCCATCTCCTATTATTAAATGATTGATGTTTTTTTTCTTTTGCAAAAATAACATATTTTGTAATATGATATATCTTCATGAAGATTCTCACTGGAAGGTTTACTGATTCGAAGAGAAAATTTAGAATGGGAAAAATTACCTAACTATCCCATATTTAAAAAATATTTACCACTTATAGCAACATAATATTTTTAATCCTATATAGCGAATTGATTTTCACTCTAATTTCTTCTCCATTTTTTCTGTTAAATTTTGGTCAATTTTCTCTCCAATCTCCCATTACTATCTTTTGCTAGAAATGGTAATAAAATAAAAGTATATTTAATTTTAGTAAATATTAATTTAAAGACCTTCACTTATGTAATTTTTCCATTTAGGGGGAGAAAACATACGGCCCCATTCAACAATAAGCCCAAATTGCTTAATGGGTAGATTTTCTTTTGGGGAAATTATATATATATATATATGCAAAATAAAAAATTTATAAAAAAAGTGATGAATGTTTTATTTACATAAAAAAAGAGCTCAAAATCAACGAAATTATACATGACTATACAATATAGTTTGTCAAAAATTATAGAAAGTATACACTAGGGTTGTTCATGGTTATGGTTAAAAAACCAAATCGAACCGCAATCCGAACCAAACCGATTAAAAAATTCAATACTTGATTTGATTTTGTTAGGTTTGGTTTTTAAATCTTGAAAATCGATACTATTTGGTTTGATTTTGATTTTACTAAAAAAATCACAAAAATAACCAAATCGAACCGAATAATTATATATATAAATTTTATAATTATTTAAATAGTATTTTATAATAATATATAAATATTTTGTTATATTTTAATTAATTTAAATCTTTAACTTTACCATTTATATTTGAAAATTCTCTTGTTAGTGTTTTGGTATATAATTTTCTTTTACTCCCTTCCTCGGATAGTTATTTGATCATTGAACTTGGTTTTTTTTTTGATAAAATTACACTGAGAGACACTAAACTTAAAAAATTACAAAAAATAACACTCGTTATATAGACATAAATAGTCGGAGTATATTTGTGTATCATAATGTATATTTTGTGTATAGCTCATGTATAAGTAATATACATTGTATAGAAGTGTATACTTTCTATAACTTTTGACAAACCATATTGTATAGTCATGTATAATTTCGATGATTTTGGGCTATTTTTTATGTAAATAAAACATGGGTTACTTTTTTTGTAAACATGTTACTTTTTTGTATATATATGTAATTTTCTCAAATTTTTTTCTATAAATATTTGATCTTTGGTGTATAATGACTTTAGTATTGCTTAACTAAATCACTTTGATCGTGTATAATAATTTTAATATTGCTTAATCAAATCACTTTGTTCATGTAATAATAACTCTAGTATTATTGCTTAATTGAATCCACAGTAGTTTTTTGTTGATTGTTCATGTACTAGTGTCTATGTCTATTGAGATGTGTAACTTTCAACCGAAAAAAAAAACGATGGTTATTTTTTGGTTTGGTTTTAGAAATTTAAAAACTGACTAAATTGATTTGGTAATGATTTTAACTTATAACCAATCCAAACCAAACCATAAATCCCTATACACTACTATACAATGTATATTACTTGAACATGAACCATACGCTAATTATACATTATGATAGACAAATATACACTAACTATACATATCTATACAATGAGGGCTATTTTTTTAAAAAAAAATAAATTTTAGTTCTCTCGGTGTAATTTACCCTTTTTCTTTTTTAGTAATTCTTCAAATTGCAAGTAAACAAAAAAAATCAGGTCCTCAAAGACACTTTGTTTTACAAGATGTTAAATATAAACACGCAAATTCATAAATTTTAGAGTTCTGTAATTCACCAATTGTACCTTCTGCAGAAAAAGGAACATAATGACCAAAAGAAACCACAAATCTGGCACATCAAAGTCCAAACACTTTGATTGAGATACATTACTAGCCAGACTTGGACAAAATTCATTTTATCGCCCCAAAAATTCCACGTCTTTGATATTTCGAGGTGGGGTTACAAAATTGAAGCTATTACAGGTAGAGGTTTGGGATGTCTTACAGCCGCAGTGTCGTCTATGCTAATGCTAATTCTTTCTGAAGAAATCTAAGGTGCTAGCAATCTTCCACCTTCGTTGACAATTTAGTAAATTTAACCAGCACACAACTTTCCATCAGTTGCATAGTTCAAGTGTCGTGACCGTATACTTTACACGACCAGGAATTGTGATGCAAATTGCCAATACACGAATCTACTTGCTGCCTCAGTTCTGCTGGAAAGATCTAATCTACATCAAATCTTATCTTCTTTGGTGCAGCCTGAATTGAACCCACCTGCAAATGACATTAACCCATGTATGTAATCACCTGATGAAGTGAGGCATCATTTCAGCTTAACCTAAAAACTCTGCTCATAGTGTCCAAGGTGCAACTCATTGGTCACTTCCCTAAATAGTCAGATGCTACACTATTGTTCAACATCATAGCACTAGCCAAACACGCAACAATCCTGTTATTAACATCATCTAGTATAAATTATAGTTAGTTAACAGTTAGATTAACCAAATAGAAGGGTTTCTGTACTCCAACCAGTAACCTGCAGCAATAAGGCTAAATTTGCGGTATCAAAGAGTTAGATTGAGGATAAAGAAAGCCATATATGTCTTACCATTTCTGGACACTCATAGTCAATTCCAGCTGCTTCAATCCTCTTTCGCCTCTTCTTGTCACGTTTTAATACTCCTTCAATCAACTTTTTGTGATCATCCAGTGTTCTTTCCTGGATGATTATTTGCAATCAACAAGTTTATGTTTGCAAAGACTAATAAGAAGTCATAATACTAAACGATTTACTGCAGCTAACACAAATGCCAAAGTGTTATATCCCACTGAACCTTACCTTTTCCTGACGCTTCCTTTCAATTTTAACCCAATCCAAGGGTTTGTACCAGCGGTTCACACCTTTCCACCTATGCAGAATCAAAGTTGTTAACTACCAATAGACAAAGTGACCCAAATTTGCATCCCAATGCTAAGAGAGTATCATAAACCTACCCACTAAATTATCAACTCTCTTTACTCCAAGTAAAGTTAAAAATTAATCAGGTCAATACAACAACAATAGACCCATTGTAGTAACACAAAGCGGGGTCTGAGGATGATGGCGTGTACGCAGACCTTACCCTACCTTAGAGGAAGAAAGATTGTTTCCAATAAATCCTCAGTTTAAGGAAAAATAGTTCAAACCAATCCCAAAAAAGGAGCAAATTTGCAGGTCAATATATTCTTTAATCCAATAATAATAAAAAAAAAGATCTGGTCTTTGATTAGTTGTTCCAATTTGTAGTGACAGAAGACTACAATCCACTGATCGACCTCCTATAAAAACAAGCTGCCAGACCACTGAACCCCCATCAACCCCCTAAAAGACAACCTAAACAGAAGAAAGAAAAAGATGGAAGAAACCAAAAAAAATTGATGATCTCCTCACACTTGGAACATTAAATAATAAAATTCCTCTGTCAAATTGGAAAAGGAGGGGGGAGGGGAGGGGGGTCCTTACAATCTTGGATGTACATGTTCAGGAGGAATAAGCTGAACTTGCAGTAAGTGCTCAAACAAGAGATAGTTATGCATAGTATCCGCAACAACTTTTGCAACCTGCAGTTATGCAAAAAGACAACCAGAAAATGGGAAGATAATGATCAGATGATTTTTTTTTTTTTTTAAGCACATCTACAATATTACAAAGACACTAGGACAAGTAATACCTCAGGAGACTCGAATTCTATGAAGCCAAAATGCTTTGATTTTCCTGTCTGTTGGGGAAACGAAACCAGGATAAGCCAATGAACAAATAGAAAATTGCCTTAAAAGAAAAAAATGGTAAATCAGTGGACTAAGAAATGAATTGAGTAGTTTGAAAAATAAAATTGAAGTGAATGCAAATGAATCACCATACTCCACTACATAATTACGGCCAACAGTTTAGTTTCTTTTCTAGACGAAAAATACTTCATGAGGTTTAAAAACAGGTGTTATAATCAAGGTATTACCTTTATCCAAAAATAAAATCAAAGTATTTCCAGGCAGATGTTAGCTTTACTGATCAGACTACTATTGTTTCTTAAAGATGAAAGATCTCCCAATACACTCACAAAAGCGATACTAAAATAAGGTGTACAGAGAACATAGTAGAACAGAGAATTGCTAGCTGAGCGAATAGAAGGAAGAATAATAAAAGAAGCCGGATGTCCAGCACAATTATGTTGAGAGTTCCATGACATTGAGAAAGTCTATTCCGCAGATTGAGAGAACAAGATTGCACTGTAAATTAGGACGGAGTTGAGAGATCCTTACGGTTTAAGAAGGATTCCAAATGTTAAGAGTTGTTCTGTCAGGGTTAAAGAAGCATTCTAGTTTGCTGATTGCTTAGAATTCTAGTTTGCTGATCAGACTACTATTGTTTCTTAAAGATGAAAGATCTCCCAATCCACTCACAAAAGCGATACTAAAATAAGGTGTACAGAGAACATAGTGGAACAGAGAATTGCTAGCTGAGCGAATAGAAGGAAGAATAATAAAAGAAGCCGGATGTCCAGCACAATTATGTTGAGAGTTCCATGACATTGAGAAAGTCTATTCCGCAGATTGAGAGAACAAGATTGCACTGTAAATTAGGACGGAGTTGAGAGATCCTTACGGTTTAAGGACTCCAAATGTTAAGAGTTGTTCTGTCAGGGTTAAAGAAGCATTCTAGTTTGCTGATTGCTTAGAATTCTTCAAAATTACACAAACCCATAGGGAGACTAACTGAAGAAAAAGTAAATGAGGCTTCCACCATGCAAGCAAGGTGATTTATACCTCAACTGGTTAAGCTGTACTCCAATAAAACATCATTGACCAATCATTAAAAAAATTAGTGGCACAGTGCCATTTACGGAAAAATGATCAACAAATGGGCCAGCATAACAGGTTGTCTACTTTTTAGTCTTTAGTTAGATGGATTACCAGAATAATTGAGCGTAAGGTCTACCAGAAATAGCCTATGTCTATGAAAATTATTCACATATATAAAAAGGAATTAATTGGATACCAAGGTCAAGAAACTGGAATTTGGAAATATTTTTTGGCCAAAAGACCTTTCTATGTTTTGCCAAGATTTTCTCTCTTTTCTCAAGACTATTTTCATATTCAGTTGCAGAACAGATTATCATAAACAACTTCAAAATATATGTAGTTCTAAGTGTTTGCTCACCCCTATTCCATTAACCATATTGGACTTTCAAGTTAGCAGATATGTCAAATGCATAACGATAAATAACCATAAAACATTAAGACAGTTAAAGAGCAAAGATGAAAGAAACCTTTAACAAAACATATGGACAATTGACCAGCAATAATTAGCCTTGAAAATTAACCTTTTTATTCCTTGCAATTCTAAGCCTCTTGATTGTACCAAATTGCTTAAAGAAACCTGAATACCACATTTAGGACTTATCACACAGTTACTCAACTTCATACCATTATACATAACAAGAAAGTACCAAGTATCTGAACAGGCTCATTCTCAAACAAATCTAAGAGAAATGCAAACCTTCCATTTCATTCTCATAAAATCCATGCGGGATTCTCCCGATATATAACACTGTTGCCTTAGTTTCCCTCACTTCAATCTTTGGAAGCTTCTGCGCTGGCCCACCTTCTAATGGCTATTTATGTAAAAGGACAAAAACAAGTCATTACAGCACACCAATTGCCACGGTGAATTTCAGTAATGACTCTAGTGATGACCAATGCATCACAGACCAAACATCAAACTATGGCTTTCCGCATTCCTTTGTTACTTTCTCTACCATTGAGACACAAGTTTATACGTATATAATTCAAAAAAGCTTTAAATCTAAGGCATATACGACCACGGAAAAAAAACAGTAATCTAGAGAGTGAGGTCACCGTTAAATATATTATATACATAATTTGAGGTATTTTCTTTCAATTTTCATTATATACATCTATTAGTTCGAAGACAGTGGATTGGCCGCTTGTATGCTGGAGCCGTACGAACAAATGACGTACCAGAAAATCACGGGCTTCATCTTTAGAAGCTAAAGAAGCAGAAAAATCGCTTGCTCCCTTTTTCAATTTCCTCGATATTGCTTTCTTCCTTGCTTTAACACCCATCTCTGTTTACATAATCATACTACATGTCAAGCACTTTGCACAGATAAAAATAGAAATATAGTGAAGAAAATTGAAACACCGAAGAAAATTATTTGAGCTATAAACCTTGTTCAATCTCGCCAGAGAACGGTGACAAATAAGCCGATGAATTCGCCGGAGCTGCCAATAGCGAGACAGGAAAAAGCTGGTTAGCAGATGCGCAGTAACTTAAACCCTAAACCCTGTGTTCGGATCCTCTCGTTTTCTGTTTCCGGGTCGAAGCACCCGCCCCGGGGTTTGCAGGGTCGGTAGTTGTGACTATAGTAAGCAGATAAGTGTATTTTGTTTAGTTGACGTATATATTTGTGTAATTTACATAATTTTTATAGTGTGAGTAGTAAATTATATTTATTTATTTTTAATTTCAAAAATCTCTTATTTTTGTTTACTTTTCATCGAGCCTAGAATCCAATCTCACTCACTTATTCACTTATGATGATATTTTGAGTTTGAAAGACAGAGCATTAGATATATAGCATATTTTTGGAATACATAAGTGCATGATACATTATCTATAAGATTATTGTATTAATTAAGAAAATAAAATATAAAGTCTAATTAAGATCACATGGTACACGTTATCATATAATTGAAACATTTAATCAATCCCTCTCATCTCATAATAGCTTTAACGAATTCAAATTTCAAATTTTTTCAAACAGAACATCAAAGATACATCATTTTAAAAAATTCTTCAAGCAGACTATCAACAGCTTTTCAGTTTTGATTCAAAACTAAAGATATATCACATCACATGATTAAAACAAGACAATTTAACATAAATATGCATCAAATATAAAACAAAACAATGAACATGATACATAACAATCAATAAACTTATGTATCATGATATGTGACGTATTCACCCCATTTCGAAATGATGCATTTCCCTACCAGATACAACAACATGATATAGTAAACTAGAAATTCTGACACAATTATGTATCAACTATATAACTATGGTAAAAATATATACAAAAGAGAAGAAAAAATTGTAAACTTGTATATCAAATACAGAACAATGAAAATGATATATACTCCAAAGATACACATTGAATATAACAAAACATACATTACTATGATAAAATATACATGCATACATATATTACATCACGAAATACATGTATAGACTAGAGAATTTGACATATTTACGTATTAGATACACAATTGAGCATACAACAAAAAAGAGAAAGGGTTATGTATCAATAGTATGATGCTACTATACAGAATCATAGCATTCTAGGTTGAGTGTATCTTGTGATAAATTGTAATGAATTTCTCATTTACATACTACCTTATGATTCACTAAATTAGAGTTATACATCAAATGTGTTAGTCAAACATAATATGTTGAAAATTACAAATTGATAATGTATTATATGGTTGAAACGTGCACATTAAACATAAACTAGTCGACTAGTACATTAGAAAATTCGAACTTTAAGCAGAGAGGATCGTGTAGTTACAACTTTTGTCCTTAAAGTAGGTTATTGCCCTTAAATTCAAACTTTAATAGGTTATTGTCCTTAAATTTCTATCCGTAGTGCTAAGATGTTAAATTTGAGTAGTGAATTGTTGTTATTGTAAATTTGGGAGACATCCAAATTGCACATTTTTTCCATGATGCATTTCTCATTTAGTAAATAGAATGGGATAATTTCAGTAGAAGGCCTTTCGCCCAAAGTAATTGTCAAAATATGATCACTCGTTGTATATACATGTATAGTCAGTGTATAATTAATATATAATGAAGTTGTATATAGTTTTTTGAGCGGGGGATTTTAGGAGGAAGAACTAAAGCCGTCCATTGGGGCTAGACCCGCTGGCCTGGCCTAACCCATAATTTAGATACTAATTATGTTTTTATAATATGTAATGGTAACGTTAATATCATGTAATATTGTTTTGTTGCTATTCATTTTAATATTTTTAAATAATAGTTTAATCTAAAATATATAAAAATAATATACTTGTAAAAATGTGGGTTAACCCGACAAGACCTGCAATCCATGTACTGATGGGCTGAACTAACTATTTTTTGACCCACAAGAAAAAGGGTCAGCCCAGTGTGACCCGTCAAATTTCAAAGCTTGTATGAGCTAGTTCGGATGGGATGGATCAACCCGTATTTACGGCTCTAGGAAGAACGTTGCTTTACACTTACGTTCAACTTCCTCTTTTTGAGGATGAAAAGGTTTTTCCAATTAGAACCAATGAATGTTAGGCTTCATTTCAACACCTGCCATTTGACAAAGCTCCATAATTAAAGAAGGAAACGTTAAAGTTGGGTTATCTTGATTCAAGTACTCTTCAAGTAGACAACCTATACTGCTAAAACTCCAAAAAATTTATTTTAGAAATTGTGTTGATAAAACTTTTTATTGATCAATATGAATTGCATATGGATCCTTTTTTTTTATGGATTAAAATGGGTTGGATTGAAATAGATCGAGACAATAAGTAGACGGATCACAAATTAACCTAGGCTTGAACAAATTATGCAAATTATATTTGCATGAGTTAATTTTAGAGGATTTTTAAAATGAGCAAACATTTGAAACATAATAAGACAAAAATAACTATAGTTCACTAAAATTACGATTTGTAGCTACATATTATAGGAGAGAGGCTAGCGAGACCGAGAGAGGGAGGAGAGAGGCGAGTGAGAGAGGGCAAAGAGTGGAGAGACAAATTATATATGTATATTTTTCGAGTTGAATATGTATATTTATTAAATAATTATATATATGCAGCTGGTATACATATATATTTGTATATTTGACAGGAGATTGCAGAGAGAGAAGGGAGAGAGGCGAGAGAGAGGAATAAAAGAGAGAGAAAATAACAACAAAACACTAACTATAGCTATAAATTGTAATTTTTTCAAACTATAACAATATAATATAAAAACATACCATATATTTGTCTAGTTACATAATTTACCCTTAATTTTATCACCTCAATATCCAACTTGTTATGAATTATGATATAATGTCAATAAAGCACAAATAGCCTCTTTCTTTTTGGTTGTTTGGAATGAAATTACATTTCTATCTAAATAATGTTTAAATTTTGATCATAAATTTTGTTATTTTAAATAAAAAATACTAAAATAACACCTTACACTTTATATCTGTAATGATTTTTTTTTTATTTTATGGTGTGTATTTGGGTGGGGATGGGGAGGGGGTGTCGGTTGTGAATAGTGTGTGTGAACCTCCCGACCTTAAAATAGTTTTATGAACCATATATTATTTCTTTATAACAAAAAAAGGTACACATCAAAGCAAATACATAGATATTTCTAGTGTGCATATCTTTTTCTCCAAATTTAAGATTAATGTAAAAAATAATGATCCACGAGTATTTCTCCTCCTCATCAACCCGAATTATTTACATCAAATTAAACGTTATTATGATATCATATTTTTTTTAATATAATTATCTGTTGAATAATTTATCGAATCAATTAATATAAAACCACGCCACATAAGGCCCCGCTAGAGAAGGAGAAGTTCTGTAATTCCTGCTAAATAATTCTTTATTTTCATATCTCAAATTAAAATTTCTAATTAAAAGTACAAAATTCATATTTATTCCACTACTTATATGGAGTGTGTTTTATTTATATAGAGAAAGTCAAAAGGCATGGGAGTAGTAGGTAACATCTATTGGTTTCCTATAAGTATCCAATGAATAATTTTTACAGTAAAATTTATCCTTCTGCTAACTTCTTCTTAATCAAGCTTATTATATTCAAGTTTATTTAAGTATTTATTTTTATATGATTTGTAAGTTATTGTAAAAAAATTAAATTTATTTAGTATGCATACAAAAATTAGCAATTATCAAATTTTTCGAAGTTCTTTTTTTTTTTTTAAAGAAATTTATGTTTGTTTTTATGATAAACTTTTATGATCTTTATATGCCGCGTCTCACATTTTTGTCATTCCACTATAGTGACTATAAGTGGATGTTTGGATTGACTATTTTAAGTAATTTTTTACTTTTAAACTATTTTTTTAATTTTAAAAGTGTTTGGGAATAATAAAAAGTATTTCGAGCACTTTTTTTAGGCTGAAAAAGTAAATAATAATTAAAAAAAAAGGGGTCAAAGTTAGATATCCCTAACTTATGGCTTTTGGTTTCTAGCTTATAAGTCATTTTTAAAAAGTTAATCCGAACATCCCCTAAATATCTATGATAACTATTTAAAGCATATGTTGACTTTTTTTCTTTTAAGTAAATAATATGTACTCACTTACTATACAATTATTTATTCATACAAAAATGGTCAAGTTAATTTAGCATGTGATTTTCACACTATGAGGTCTAAGATTACAATTCTTTATATATTTTTTCGATTGAGCTCGTCATACAAAATCTGCTTAATGCATGTCATTGACTATTACACAAAAACAAAATTTACCCTACAACTTAAAAAGTGGTTGCCACAGTAATTCCTTGTCACTATTAAAGGAAAAAAAAATACACTATATGTCATTGTATTACTTAAATTATAATATATCACTTTGAAAATTAAAATCCTCTTATATAAAAATAGCTAACACATTTGGTGGAGAAATACTCATTTTTGATATGAAGATTTGCTTCTCAATCTACATCACTAACACCAACTACTCTAAAAAGAAAATACTTTTAAAAATTACAAAATAAGGTATTATAAAAAAATGATAATACTATTTTCACAGATAATTAAATACAAAGCATAAACATAATATTAAAATCTCATCCTTATCTTTTTTGGATAGCGTCTCTTTCGAAGATATATATTTATTTGGAATTTAAACTTTTTTTTTATAAAAAATAAAATTTTAAAAATAAATAAAAATTGCAATGCTTGGATTTTAAATTGAAGATTTCCTTCTAAATTATGTGACGTCTTATCTGAAATTAGGTGATCACCTTCTAATTAACTGAAAATATATGTGGAAAAAAGATTTAAAAGCAAGTGGTCACAAGTCCATTATAAATTAAGACAAATTTGATAATGTCAAAACTTAACATAGCAATTTGAAATATATGAAATCTTCAAATTGCCAATTAATTGCTAATTTTTATTTTTTAAATTTTAAGTATATAAAAGAACTGTGCTGGCTCCAAAAAATAAAAAAGGAAGTATAATTACAGTTCCTTATAAAAAAATAAATATACAAGTAAAAAAGAAACAAGAAGAAATCAAAGTCAATACAGAGATAAACCTACTTCTGAATTATTCTTCCCAATAAACAGATAACCTAATAAATTAAAGCAATTGAATATTGAAGTTTAGGAATGAACTTTTCCATAATTACTGTAGACTGGATCTTCGATTTCACTTAGATTTCTGACAAGTTAAGTCTACTCTAAATTCTAGCTTATGCCTATATAAACTATATTGTATTCCCTTAAAGAAGTCTCTCGAATATCCACAAATTCTTAGGAATTCATAAAGTCTGCAAATTTATGAAATATTAACAAAGATCAATAGAGATGAAATAAATCTCCAAGAGATCCATGTCATCCTAATTAGAGAAATACACCACTAATGTCCTTCAAATCAGAAGAGAAGAATCAAGGGAAAAACAAATTTGTATCCACATTATTCATCAATAAAATTATATTTCTTTATATTTTATTCGTGATTATAATTTATTTTTATCACTTAAAAATTTGTTAGAAACGATTCATTTCCTACTGTACTGCAACCCTTCATCACATATTAAGTGTCATGTTTCACTTGTCCAAAATCAATTGATTAATTTTAAAAATTAAAACTGAATTAATTCACAATATATATATATATAAATATATTATAAATTATAATTTTTCTCACATTAATATATTAATCAAATATAATTTAGTTTGACTATCCTAAAATGTAATATATATGGTGAAAAGTAATCACACTTCACACGTCGGAATAAACAAAAGGGTCGTACATATGCCGTTGGAAGTAGGAGACCGACGAATAAATAAATAAAAAGTCTCGACAATCAAAGAATATGATGCGGTAAATAGATCTATTTCTCATTTAATTGAAAGTTTTGAATCTGAATTTTGAGTATGAAAAAATTCTTGATATTCTTTTCTCCTAATGAAATCTTGCATAACACGAATTTAAAATAATCAAACTTCAATACGAATATCAGATATCCAACTAGGAACTTAAAAAAAAAACAAAAGCCTGAAGGTCTGTGACTTCTATCAATTAGTTAGCAAAAGAACATATTCTAAGTATTACTACTACAGAAATGGTTTTAATATTGGTATGTTTATTATATGCTCTGGCCTCTGTATGCGGCCGCTTCCCAAGTCTTTGTTCATTCACTGACTTTTCGTAAAAATAAGAGAAAACAATTATGTGATATGCCTTATACTTACAAATATTATCTGTGGACCATCTTATTTTTATAACAAATATTATCTGTTTTGGCTCACGAAATTCAACAAATTTATTATATTGAGTAACTTCAATATGTGTATCATATTAATGTACGTGTACACTTATACCACATTTTACTTTTTTCTTTCTCTATTTTTTTATTAATAATTTTTACTCAATGTCCTACACACAATGTCTATAATGCCACGTCTCAATTCTGTCTCATCGAGTGTTATATGGACCATTTATATCACGGGTGGGCTAGATTACAACTTTGCTAACCACCAATTGATTAGTTTGGAAATTAGGTGCATTAATTTGCTTGGAATTTTTTTTAGATAAAGAAGCCATAGCACTTGCAACAATGACACCTACCACACCATTTTTAATGCACCGTAGTGGGGGAATCACCTCATTTGACATGAGACTTTTACTTCTAAATCTATCGTCTCTATCTCATTTTCACTATTTTCTTTTATAACCATTTTGGGACTTTGACTAATCAAAATCATGAAGGCAAGATCTATTACAAGAAAAAAAAAATCATAATAAAAAAATTAAGTCTAAATATATTATTATTTAATTCTTTTTTGAATTACAAAAATCTCTTAAAATTTATGAAATTTGAAATACATAACAGGACTTTCGGATACATAGCAAAAGAATGTATAAGAGAGGATAGGATATCCAAATACAGATGTATTCGAGAGGGAAGGATGTATCAGAGAGGAAATAGATATATCCGAGAGGGAGGTAGGGATGTATCGGCGAGAGGAGAGTGGTGTATGTGAGGGGGCATTTTTGAATTTTGTTTAAATAATAGAAAATTTTAAAGATTATGATAAAATAAGATGTGTATTTAAGTAATTTGTTTTAAAAAAATTAATCCATTTTTCGAACTCGACTCGGAGATCATTAGTTTCACCAAAGCTCAATGGTATATACCCGAACTACGTACTATAGTGTGAATAATGGGTGTAGTAAAATGAAGCACTACAATGAGTTTGTACATAGATATATACAGAATTACATTAGTGGCTACTGTATATTTTGTATGGCAGGAGAGAAACTATAGAATTTTCCAACAAAAAAATAGGAGCACACGGCAAATAGTAAGACAGATAATCCAGGAAATACACTGCAAATGTAGCTTAGTTTTTAAACTGGCTATTACTTAGACTATTATCCATAGTATGATAAGATATAGCAAATGAGAAATATGAAAGTTAAGCTCAAAGAATGGGACATGTCCACCTCGATCTCAAAATTGTACATATTGATAGATCTGATAATATAATTACAATTACCAAAAAAACAGAAAAAGCACTGCTAGAAATAGAAATTATTAAAGCAAATCTTATATATACAAAAAAAGTTTGTAGACAAGAGCTTAGCCTGTAAATAAATTTTGCACTATATATATATATATGCAAATAAAATGGGGGTTCTATTACTTACAGTTACAGCGCAATATGTGGATAATTTTATTTAAAATCGAAGACGTGAACATTTTTAATTATATCATGTCTTTGATGGGAATTCCAAATATTCCAATTTATTTTCTTGTAATTGACGGGCAAGTCTTATTCCAAGCAGTACACATCTCTTTCCACATCTAACCACAGGTATTGATAAGTCCAATCCAAATTTAAGTGACAACTTTTTTTGGGGCCAAATGTTGCGTTTTCTACCCAGGTATTTATTGTCTTCACCTAATTCATCTCCTTTCATGGATAGTAGTAATGTTGACACGATGCGATTTCGATTATCGAAAATCAGTCCAGTACATGTGGACTAAATGGAACTAGAAAGGAAGAAAATTGAGTGATGGAGAGAGGAAGTATGAAAAGAATTTAAGTTGTATATATTGATAATATATATTATTTTTATTGTTATTCTATGTATATATATATTTGGGATAGATACATTTAAGTTGAGATTATTTTTTGGAAACAATCTCTTTATTTTTGTGAAACAATGTATACTCTATTCTCCCTAATTTTTTTACTGGGCACGTTGTGTTGTTGTTGTACACCAATAATAACATTTGGGAGTGGAATCAAGTTAGAGCAAGGGCTCATTCATTTCTCTTCAATGAAAAATTATATTATATATATAAAGTAAAAATTATTTTCATATGTATTCATAGAAATGTTAAATTTGTTTGACTTATTCGTGACCATTAAGTAGTCTTAATGTGCTTCTCAAATGTGTCGAAAGTTTTTTAGAAATAATTTTTTTTATTTCTAAGAAAAAAAATGCTCATAAGATATATATATACTTCACTTTGTTCTTTCAAATTTAGGCTCGATAAAGTAATTTGATAAATTTACTACGATACAAATTAATTAATAATTCTAAGTGTAAACATGTCAACATTGTCAAGATAGTTCATCTAGAGAATCTAAGATTAAAAAAATAAAATTGTAAAGGAAAGATAGAAAATTTGTCATCATTATAACCCGTGAAAGTGCAAATTGGTGTTGAAAATTCTTTAGCGTCCTCTTATAAAAGTTATTTAAAGTAATCGAAGATGTGAAAATAAAATCTCATTTTTCTTAATTAAATATTATAAGCTTAATTAATTATTCTTTAGGATATGGACATCTGGCCACTCTGCTTTCAGTTGTGGCTAGAAAGTCAAGACTAAAGTTTACACACGAATCTAGATGTTATTATCAACTATATGCTTATCACACACGTTTAGATGTCCATCGTAGTAACGTCAAGATTTTTATTAAGTAGTTCAAAATTTAAAAAGTAGACATACAAATTAGTGGAATTGGAGATTTGATATATACTGTGTGTATATAAAAAAATTATTTTAATAATGTATAAATAATATAATTTTTCATTGAAGGAATTCGAGATAATGTAGCTCCACCCCAGATAACACCATAATTTTTTTTCCCCATCAAATTATCAATACTCACTTTGAAACTCAATTAATAACCACTTTACTTAAATACAATTTTTTTCGTTTAAAAAAGAATAACTTACTTTCCTTTTGATCTGTTTAAAAAAGAATGATCCATTCCCTTTTTTTGGCAAAATTTTAATTTCAACTTTCTACATGTCACGTTTAAAATCATAAGAATAAATAGCATTTTGGTACATTTGACAAAACTTTAATTTAGGACCACAAGATTGAAATTTTTTCTTTATTCTCTTAAACTTTGTGCCAAGTTAAGCTAGATCATTCTTTTTGAAACCGATGAAGTATAATTTACTCTGTATCATTATATTCTTAATAAGAATTTATCTTAATGTGAAAATACATAACGGAATACCTCATCAAATTATATCAAATTAAATGATATCACATAAATTATGACAAAAAGAATAATAATCTACAATAATGTTTACTCGAGGGCACCTCCTATCCACAAGTACGGAAAAAAAAATCCACAGTCATTTAAAAATTGTGAAGTTGTCAATGAATTGTACATCTAATAAGAAGGTTTGGTATCACATGACCATCAGAACTGAACTAAGTCACAAGGTTGGCAAGAGGTGATTATAATTTAATTAGTAAAAATTAACACCACTTTGATGAAAGTCAGCGCTAAAGTTGTCTGTGAAGCATCTTCAAGAGCTACTAATTATTAATTAACTAGCTAACTAAGACAACTAATTAAAACTTAAGCAATTCAACATTAATTAATTGAATGATATAATATATAGTCTGTATTTTTGGTTGGGGATATCCGTTTAAGCACTTCCACATAAATAAATTGAATGATATAATATAGACTTTTTTTTTCTTATATAACATAAACACGTCTAACTAGCCAATTGTAGGACCCTTTTTGCATGATTATATACTTATAAAAACCCAACTCATGGCTTTACCATAACACGAGCTTAATTATCCATTCTCTTCTCTCTATCTACTTAGCCAAAATCAAAGAATTAGAGAACCATGAAGGTCAAAATAGAAAGTTCAAAAATCATTAAGCCTTTCTATGAAAACAACATTATCCCTCCTCCTACTAAAACCTATATTCCCCTTAGTGTCTTTGATAAGGTCACTTATGAAGCTCAAATTGCTGTTATCTATGCCTATCGCCCACCCACTCCGCCAAACGCCACCATTCAATTGGGGCTTCAAAAGGCGCTAGCGATTTATAGGGAGTGGGCAGGGCGATTAGGTAAAGACGAACATGAAAATCCAGTAATTTTGCTCAATGATGAAGGTGTTCGATTCGTTGAGGCATCAGCCGATAGCACCCTTGATAAACTAATGCCCTTTAAGCCTTCGGCTTCTTTACTTAACCTTCATCCTAGCTTGAGTAATGTGGTTGAATTGGTGCAAGTTCAAGTCACGAGATTCACTTGTGGCTCCTTGGTGGTTGGTTTCACCGCGCACCATACTGTGGCGGATGGGCACTCGACTAGCAACTTTTTAGTTGCATGGGGTCAAGCCTGTCGAGGGCTTGACATTAATCCACTTCCTTTACGTGATCGTACAATTTTCAACCCTCGAAACCCTCCTCTCATTGAGTATGAGCATAAAGGGGCAGAGTTTATGTCAAAATTAGTGAAAAAAGAAAATTCGGTCAATGAAAGTACTCATGACGTAACGGAAGATATAGTGGTGCACAAAGTCCATTTCACCGTAGAGTTTCTAGCGAAACTCAAGGCGAAAGCGTCTTCCATGAACCTCCACCACAACAATAATAATAAACCTTATAGCACATTCGAGAGCCTCGTTGCACATTTATGGAGGGCTATCACTAAAGCTCGAGGCCTAAGTGGCTTCGAGACCACTCATATAAGAATCTCAGTCAATGGTAGAACGAGGTTGAACCCCAGAGTACCTAATGAGTACTTTGGGAACTTAGTACTTTGGGCATTTCCAACATCAAAAGTGAAGGACCTTCTAAGAGAGCCTCTTCCTTATGCAACGAAGCTCATTCATGACGCGGTTATAAAAGTAAACAACAACTATTTCAGATCGTTCATCGACTTTGCTAATCACAAATTAGAAGAAGATCTCATCCCAACAGCAGTCATGAACAAGCACATCTTATGTCCTAATCTCGAAGTTGATAGTTGGTTAAGGTTTCCATTCTACGACTTAGATTTTGGAACGGGGTGTCCGTACATGTTCATGCCTTCATATTTCCCAACAGAAGGCATGATGTTTCTTCTGCCATCATTCATTGGAGATGGAAGCATTGATGTTTTCATTCCTCTGTTTCAAGACAACTTGCCCACCTTCAAGAAAATTTGCTATTCTTTGGACTTGCTTGAGAATTAATTGCTCCAAGAAGGTTCACTTCAATTATATTAATCCTCAACTATGTGATAATATGAGAATTTATTTTTCTAATTCTATTTTGTGTTTTTTTTATAAATTTTAATCTTTTAATTTACTTCCTCCTCATAGCTAAGCGCAAGGGAGGATGGGAATTATATATCTATGTCTATGTTGTTGAATAATAGAAGAGATCAGTTAATTTTATCTCTAGCTATCCCTCTTGGTTTTCTTCCAACGAATTTAATCTTTATGTAACAATAATAACATAAAACTAAACTTGGATCCTTAAGGTAAATTTTGAACCACCTAAATCACTGAATCAACTTCTAGTCTTGTATTTAAGGAATATATATATATAAAGAAACAATATATGTATGTATACAATGTAATTTTTAGCGAAGGGATTTGTGAGAACACTCACGCGGCTCCTTAGATCCACCCTTGAGCAGGAAAGTTGTTTTCGACTGACTGTTATCAATATAGTAGTGATGGAGTGGTAATTATTAATTAAGTACTCTTTTATCTTATTTCCGATGCAAGAGTATCCCCGAATGTGGAGTAGTTGTTGTTAGGGGAGCATTTTACACACCTCAGTTTGGAACTTCTCGACATGAAGTCAAATTTAATTGAATTCTATTATAAATATCAGATATAATGAGACTGTGTTCATGTTTTATCGTATATCTGATCTTCTTTTTTCTGCCCCTCTAACTACTCTTTTGTCCTTTTATATTATTCAAATTAAGGAGATAATTGATGCTAAATTTTATTATTTGGTAAAGTTGAAGCTTGTCACTTATCTGTAATGCATAATAAATTTATATACGTAGCTTGTCGTGGACCGTGTGGTCCTATATTCCACGTTATACTTAGTTTGGCCATGTTATGAATATTGTTGTCACTTAAAGTTAGTGGATGGTTGCACTCTACAAGTTTGTAAATTGACGTGGTGGAGCTATAATATTAGATACAAATTTATTTGAAATTAATAATTTTTATTTAAATATTATATTTATATATGACCTAAACAATTAATGTAAATCTCATTTATGAAATTTATTTTTGTTATTTTTCAGAAACATGTTCATAATTTAAAAAAATAATAATTATCAAATGAATCCAAATACATTTTTTTCTCGCGAATAATTTGTGTTAGCTCTGGCAAAATTAATATAATGCATACGTTTTTTAAAAATTCTTGGTGTCGGTCCATTTTAAATATGGAACATCGCAGTCAAACCATGCTGATGAAGAGATTAATTAATTCAAATTTAAAATTATGGGTTATTAAAAGTGTCAGCTAGCTATTAGCTAATTTGGGGAAACTTAGTAGCTCAGTTGGTTGACTATCTGAACTTTTACCTTGTTGGTGAGGGTTCGATTTCCCATATTATAATCCTCTCCCCGTTTCTCCTTCCCCTACCCCCATGTTTTTTTTTAAAAAAAAACGAAGCTAATTTAAGATAAAAAATAGGCATGGCTTAAATAAGCTATCCTAAATTATATTCAGTTCCTATCTGTTAATTCGACATTATTGGTGGAATAAAGTTTTTATAGATGGAAAATTAAGAATTTGGTTAGGCTCTAACTACTTCAAGATGCTTTTCAATAGTCTATTTATTATACTTGCATTATTTTGTATGAAAGATTACTGAGATTTGGATTTAGAAATAGTAGGATTTGTTGGGATGTAGTTGGCTAATCACATGCTAATTAGTTCAAATTTCAAGATCAGAATTGTGTATATTGCTCCTGAAATTTAGGGAAATTTTACCAATGGATAAGCTAAATTAAAATATTAGTATGACAACTCATCTCATACATCATTTTATTTAACTTTATTTGTTCATAATTCATGTGGAGACGAAAAAAATATATATAATGAACTGGAACATAATTCAACTTATTAAATAAATTTAAAAGTTGTTTGAGATTTTTTTTATTTTAATTAAAGAATCACTTCTTACAAAATATTAGCATAGGTAATTAGATAGAACAAGGTGCATTTTAAGCTTACTGAAGATATGACATTAGATGATAAGGGGTTTGGAGATCATATATTAGGATAAAATGTTAGTTGGTAGTTGAACGTTGTTTTTCAATTTTCTGTGGAATAATCTTGATGATCGTACATTCAGACTTGTATTTTTATGTTTCAATTCTTCTATTATTTTATTATTATTACTATTTTTATCAGTGACGAATTCAAAATTTTAAAATCACGAGTCTCAATTTGTTAAAATTGCTAGCCAAGAAGGATTTTTCTAGGAGCCCCCCAAAATATGGTATGTTATTACTAGCAGGAAATCGAACCCTCGCAGAAGGCATAAACACATTAAGACTTACGAGTGCTTGTGAATGAATTCCATCAATTTTCAATTATTTTTTTAACTACATATATAAACCTTTCATCGATGTTAGTGAGTGTTTGAGCACTAAATATATTATCTGTGGGTTCATTCCTGGTAGTGGCAGAATCAAAATTTTTACTAAGGGATTTAAAATCTAAAGAAGTGTACACTAGCTCTGTCACCGGTCCCTGATTCTTTCTTCTGTATATGTTGTGCAATGCATTTCACTTATTGTTATTACTTTGGTATGCTTTATGTAAATCATTGGAGTAACCTCAATATCTCTATAAGATAAGGAGAACCACTTGTGAAATTACAATGAATATACTATCATTTTTTATTATCTTTTTCAAGCATACATGTAGTCAACGACAGAGTCACATGTATGTGAGAAATGAGGGGTGCCTTCATCGAAACATTACATTGAGTAGCTAAGTAAAAATATTTAGTTCATCTTGCACCTTGGTCTCACGTTAATAATGGAATAAAAGATAATCAATTAGACACAACAACGATCCCTAAAATTTCTTCTTTTTTTTTTTTCAAAACACACACTATCATCATGCCTTAAAAATTGGATATCTTACAAAATTTATGACATTCCGGATAAAGTTCTTCATTTTTTTTTATTTAGATGCAAAATTCACCTAAAATATCATATGCATCAATTTCTACTCAAGTTTGCCATTTTAAAAGTCTGTCAATCTTGTATTTAACCCGTCCTCATTGGTCCGTCCTCGCGTTCGTGGACACCATAACAAGATTGGAGGTTGGCTGGTCAAGAATGTGAAATTCTGTCCCTGGTATTTGTGCACTTTTTCTTTGCTAAATTGGAAGAAATAATTTAGTAAATATACGAGTATAGCCCAAAATGAACTGTATTTGTTTGGTAGAAAAGAAACATTCATCTAGAAAATATCTTTGATTACATTGAAGTTTGTTTCTTACACAGATCTCCACAACGCACATCACATGCATGAATCATTTATACTTTGCAAAGAATTATGATTCTTGATTAATTAATAATTTCTTATTACTTTGGGTCTCTCATATGATCAATATATATCCCTGGTGCTATGAAGCTCAGCCAACTTAATTCATTTGAAAAAAACCCACAAAGTAAACATAAATTTAAATAGGCTTATAACAAAACGAATTGTAACTATAGATTGACACTGCTTACCCAAGATATTGACCTATCTTAAGCAAGATGGCAAATAGGTCAAGGCATATTTAAGAGAACTGAATGAATAACCGAAGAAATTGTGATGTGTGGCATCTATTAACTTTTATAGTGATGCACAAAGGAAAGATATATATATATATATATGAGCCATGTTTGACTCGACGCCAGTGGCGGAGCCAGCATTTGATATGTATCAAAATATTTATATTTAACTTATATATGTTAAATTGTGACAAGATTCAAGTGAAGATTTGATAGGAAGATTTTTTTCTTCATTGGTATTAAAAGTCAAAGGTA
>JBCEWC010003150.1:0-31363 GCA_038996855.1 Solanum aculeatissimum
GGATCTTTTTGTCTTTGTTGGTTGAGGTACATCCCCGCTATATATATGATCATAGGATTGCATCTCATGCATCATGGTATAGCATCTTTTTATATTACTCTTTTGCTACGTACATTCCTTTCGTACTACTTATCCCCTTGACATGTTGTTTGGTCACACTATACTTGTCATATGTATTGCATGCCCGCATACTTAGTTCTTAATTGTGCTAACCCATATTCTTTTCTACATGATCTAACCATGTAGGGACCGAGGGCGTTAATTACATTCTATCGGATGACGCTTGATACTCCCTTAAATACTTGCTAGTGGTTAGCCCTATTGTTCAAGGGAAATAGCCACCGTCTATCTACCTTCTTATTTTCATATATTTACTTTCTTTGACTTGAGGGTGAGCCTAAAAAATGTCGAGGCCCCGCTCATCCATGTAGAGGCATTGTTGGACACAAATCCTTACTCTTATATGTTTGACTCTTATGTTGGATATTTAGCTATGTAATATGATGCTATTAGCACTTGATTTATGCTTATGTTCTCATGTTATAATAATGAGTTGAATGTTTAGTATGATGAATGATTATGTGCTATGTGCAAGCATGTTTATCCCACTCCTGTGATGTCCCCATAGCTTGAGTCCGAAGTCCCCAAATCCCTAGAATTTATTTGCTACATGTTTAGCTTCCGTATTTTCCGAACCGATGATGAGTGTAATGATGCTATGATGGCTTGAACGAGGTTGCTCAGGTCCTCTTTCACCATGTCACATCTAGGACCCCTATCCAGGTCATGACAATGTTTGACTCTAAGAACCATTTATAAATCTAATGCTCTTATACAATATTTATCATGACCTAGGGTTAGGGCCTAGGAGTGGCTAGAAAATAGGAACCCGAGAGTCCCTAAACAATCCCATAGCATCCATTTACACATCATTAGTTTAGAAGCACATAATTAATAAAAAAAACACATATTTCTAAGGGAAACAAGGCTTTGGGCTCAAGCTATGAGGATGCCATAGGGAAAGGGAATTCCATTAGTTCACATAGCATATAGCAAATAAGGATTAAGTGGCAGGTAAGTATGACTCACGCTATGGGGATGGAAGGGACTTAGGAATTTCAACATTTTCAAAAGTCATCATACTCATATCATCATAACATAATACATATCTCAGTACCCCAACATAAACATAACATACACATACGAAGGATTTTATGATGTCCAAAAATGCCTCTAATAAATAGAATTGGATGGGGGTCCAAGACATGTCCCGGGCTCACCCTCAAAATGTAGACATAAGAAAGTCATAACATAAAGTAGATAGATAGAAGGTGGGTCTTTTTCATGGAATAAAAGACTCACCACAAGCAAAACTCACAAATCCAATCTAGCCATGAAGAGGTGGGTGAGGATGAACTCTGGTCCCTACGTGGTTGGATCATGCAGAAAAAAAGTATATGTTACTATGTTTGAATGTACTAAGTATATGAGCATGCAAATACTTATGAAGATATTGACTTGCAACCAATGTTAGATGACAATGAAACATATATAGAAAGAAGTATAAAGGAAAGAATATCAAAACATTATGCCTTAAAATCCATGATGCATTAAAGCCATAATACTTGAATATACGAGGATGTGACCTCAACTGGCATAAAAGATCAAGTGAGATACTACTTGGAATTCCAATGATCACCCTACAATTGAGGAAAAGGTGATCTACTTGCCAAAGGTAGACCATACTTCCCCTTACGGGCCTCCCATTTTTGTAACAATTTCTTCATAACATAATCATCCAAAAAGGGGCATAAATAGAACCTATGTTTGACATATACTTATGAGACTTAAGGATTTATATAAGGATCCTTGGAGATAGTCCCCCTCACAGAAATCCACTCGGTGCTAAGTAATTATCCCACGAGAATATATAGACATATATGTTCCTTTAAAAGGAGAATAATACTTTTCAGATTTTCATCTTGGTACTTGGGTTTAAAATACAAACATATTTCCTGATCATGTATACTTTAGCTAAAAAGACAAACTATACCTAAATTCATGATATGCTATAGAGTAGCTTATTCATACTTGTAAATGTTTGTGTAAACATCTATAATTTCTCAAAGAGGCATATCATAGACATTATGTGATAACATGTCATGTCATACCCAAACTTTGCTAGAAATCATAGTCATAAACATAAATAGGGCTTAGCCTATATCATAAGCTTCATGAAAATCATTGTCCATGGATGAACATGTCATGAATAATAATAGCATGGCAATTAGAATTCATAATTAAATCAAAATAGTATGAAGAAATCATATGAAATTCATAAATAAATCAATAATTAAAGCTTATTTGATATTACTCATGCATAGATTCATAGATTAAAGTGACATGTGTATTTAATACTTCATAAAACCAATGTAAATTATAATAATAAGATTCAAATCATTATAAAATCCATAAATAAGTTCAGATCATAGCTCAATTCCAATAAATTAAAACCAATTTAAAAGCCCATTTGAATATCATACTTGAAACTTAGTAATTTGACAAAATAAGATTTGGGTCTTGATGATTGGACGGAAATCATGAATCAATCCCATATATCTTTCTTAGAAAGATGAGTTCGAGAAGAATTTCGCTTGAAATTGAAACCCCAATTGAATCCTAACTTCAATCTTGAAGATAAAACTAGGAGAGATTTTGAGAGTTTGATTTGAGAAACTAGGTGTTAGTCTTGAATGAGGTGTTATGAAATAGATAGGGGGTTTTTAGGAGCATAAATGAGAGGTATAGAGGTCTTAAAAATCTTTGGGGATTGGACAAAATATTAAAAATACCACAACAAAATGAGCCTTAGAATTGTATCTAGAAATTACCATGGATAGCTTCACTAGCCGTGAAGCTTTTTACGGTTCGTGAAAGCTCACTTACTGAGCACTGATAGTTTCTACAAACATTGGCATACCTTCTTACTACAAACTCAAAATTCTGTGAAATTGAATGTGTTGGAAAGATAATTTGGAGAGCTTCAATTTAATAGGTCTTAGGACACCCATTTCTGTTTGTGCTAAGAGATATGGAAATTTAAAGGTGACCCTTCTATTGGTTCATATGAAAAGCTTAGTCAATGGAATTTCCTTGAACTTGGGTTGATGAAGGAGACACATGATTACCCTAAATTACATAAATAATCTTGGACTAAAGGCATGAAAGTGAATTTATATAAGGCTTGAAGTTTATATGGAGATCCTTAGATTAGAGCTTGAAAAGAGGATTCAGAAAGCATTTTGAGCGAGTGAACTGAGAGCAAAGTATTACGGAGCACATGGAGTGATATGGAAATCATGGAACTGATTTTCCAGGTTAAAGGACTAGCACAAAATGAAAAAACCTTAAAAGGACACTTGCACATATCCATGAAAGCTTTTCACGAGCCATACAGAGCTCCATGAACTGTACAAGTTTTCATGGAGGATTCTATATCATCTAGATGGTAGATTGATACCTATAAAAATTACCAAGATCATTCCCATGGAAGCCTCATGGTCCATTAAATTCTCCATGGTCCGTGGATATGTCCATGAAAAAATACTGAAGTTTTGAGATGGTGATTCAACAGTTGGCCAAAATTCCATAGCACTCCTTCACAGAAGCATCACAACAAGCCGCGGAAGATTGTGCGGACTATAAAAGTGCCCGTGGTGGAGTCCTTGCAAAAAATAGAGGGAAGCTTAAGGCATGAACCATGGCTCACCTCCACGGCTCGAGGGCCCCTCCAAGGCTCATGGAGGTGTCCTTAGAGGGACACCTTATTTTAAAATGTCGAGAATCACTATTCTAAGCATCTTTAAGGCTTTTCCAAAGACTGAGTCCTTACGTCAACCTTAAATTATAGCCTAAACAAAGCACTTTTGGATATTAGTCTGGAATGGAATAAAACAAACTCTGATTGAGAATAAGGGCAAACCTATGGGTTGAAGCTTTCATTCCATTTCTCATTTCGGAGAGTGAGTGTTGAAGAGATCCTTTGAGAATAATATTATAATCATATGTCTAGTGGATCTTCTTTACAGTGAGGGAAAATGGTGATACTTTTAGGAACTTGTCAATAGCTACTTGAACAATTATGAGTGTAGCCATGTTTTGATTACTCTTTAGTAACCTCTTCAAACTTTAAAATCATGTAAGTGGTTAGTGGATGTTCAAGGGTGATTGAAAAGGTTTAATTGTATGTGTTGCTACCTAAGGCCCTATGTGGAAATTTTCAATTGTATTGATTGATATTTTATTTGCTTGAGGGAAAGAAAAGGCTTAAGTTGGGGTGTTTATGAGTCCATATCTCTGACTCATTTTGGTGTTAGAATGTAAAAAAATGTTATCCCTGGTGTGCCATAATGTTCCAAATACTAAATAATATGCATGTGTTATATCAGGAATGGAGCTAAAAGTGCACAAGTGAACAATACTCAACAAATCATTGAAACAAAGCATACAAAAGTGGCTTTACCAACTTATTCGGCGTACCTCCAAATTCTTAGGGAGACCTCCAAATATTTTAGAAACAAAGTCTCAAGTTCATTCTAGAAAGGCAATCAGAATCAATATTGCTAAACATATTAAGTGTATCGTCGAATTTCCGGAGAGACCACTTATTATTGTTGAACTCAGTACCCCAAGCTTATGACAAAAGGGTGATATGGAAGGAACTTCCGCGAAACATCGAACATGATTGGCGGAGTACACAACCATCACCTAATCTTGAGAAACCCAATCCTTCAAGAAGATGCAAAAAAAAGAAGTTAAGTGCACATTCGATGCATCACCGACAAGCTCGATGATCGATGACCTTGACTGGCGAGTGGAAAATTGATGTAAAAACTTTCATGATTTTGCATGGACTATTTAACATATTTGAAAAGACATTGTGCATATCATTCACTTTAGGTTTTCCCGATAGAGAGAGTGTGAGATTAGGTACTTAGAAAATTCTTTCTTAATAGTACAAGGGTTAGAGGGTTTCAAGCTTTTAGAGGCATAAATTGTGGAGCTTTTCTAGTTTAAATTAACATTTCTCTTATAATCCTTATTACCCATGTATTCAACTGCTGAATTTGGTATTAAATCTTTATTTTCAAGCAATTATGGCTAAATTCCCCATGTTGGGGGTGTGTAAATAAAAATTGACTTTGATTTCTTTATTAGGTCTTTAATATTTTGACTTTATTATTGTTAATTTGAGTAAGTTCACTTGCATTTCTAAGTTTCATTCCCAATCCTATGGTTGCAAACTTAGTTTACTTCAAATCACTAATTATTTCTTTAATCGGAGTGGTTAATATGTGGAATTGATGTATTAGCTAGAAATATTTTACGGTTTCAATTTAATGCTTCAACCATGGATTCAATCGTTAAAGGTACTAGGTAGTTTGCTATGATTTTTCAGGCAAGACATGTCCTTGAGTGATCCACGTATGATATCATAATAGAATCATACAAAACACCTTTGTTGTTGTAATTGAAGCTTAGGTTACCAACATCCTAGCTTATTTACTCAACTTTAGCAAGATTAGTCAAATATTTGCACCCGGTTTAGTAGATCTACTTCCATATTTGTAAATTTTCAACATCTTTCTAAATCTGTTAATTAGTAGAAAATTTAGTTATTGTTTGCTGAATCTCAATTTTAATTATTGTAACCCTTTAATTTGAACTTACATTTTTCTAATTCAATAAATTACTTCGCTTCTCAAACCATCATTCCCTATGGGATGCGACCCTGACTCTATTGTTGGGTGATATGTTGATAATGACCATCCTTGCTTCCTTTGAGTAGTTGGATTGAGAATTCATCAATGATCAATGCACTAAAGTATCCATGAGTTGTAATATGTATTGTAGCATAAAAGATCATACAATGTGTGGGTAGTAGCTGTAATCGATAATAAGGCTATGAGAGCTATAATATGGAATCCCATATAAATCCTTCATTGAGAAATGGGAAGACTACTGGCCGAGGTAGGCTCTATGACAATTTATTCATTCATTCATTAACATTTAGGGCTAAATGTGGATCCACTAGAATAGCATATAAGACAATCTATGGTGGCACATACTTTTAGGCAAGAGGTTTGTAATGACCCCCAAGTCATTTTATCTGCTCCTTATTCTTTTAAGCATTTAGACCTTTCCTATAATAACCCTAGGTCTTTTATGACTTTCTTGCACTAATAGTTCAATTTCCTGCTATTTCGTTTGGTTTTTATACTAGTTTCATTATTTTTGAGTTCCTGCAATTCAAATTGTTAACTTCTGTCAAAACTCTAAGAAGATTGCCTTAAAATAGAATTCTAACAGTTCCATAATCTCGAAAGTTGTCAAATTAGTCTTTGAGCATGGATGGTTCGAATACTCAGACCCTTGGTGTGAGTTTGTATTACATTTTGCATTTCAATTTTTAAAATTGACAAATGATAGAAATTGGTCAATTGTCTTGGAAAATACACTCAGAAGGAAATTTTGGCAGCGCAATTAGCTCTGGAATGTTGAGTTTGGTCTAGAATAATATTTTGTTCAACTCTAAAGGCTTCCAATGTCATTTTGAGGACCTCAGTGGAATTTGGTAAAATATGACCTTTGGAGTGGGACCCATTTTCAGTTATAACGATCTCATATGGAAATTTCGACTATGCCATTGAGTTTAAAATGGAAAGTTTTGCTGGATATCATAGTCTATTTGAACATACGGGGTTCTGAATGAATCCTAAGAACCCCATTGAAGTGTTTTCAAACTCCAAGTTTAGCTGGTGCAACAGTTGTTGGTGCCTCCCACATTAGATTTCTTGACCAAAGACCTGGTCCTCATAATCATGATGAAGGGTGGAAGTTACCCTTCACAATTGCAGATTTGGTCCCCATGATTGCATTAAAGGGAAGGAGTTATCCTTTGTGATTGTTAAGTTGATCCCCGTGATCTTGCTGAAACGTGGGGTCTCCCCTTTGCGATTGAAAACCTAGTCCCCGCGTTCGCAATGAGAACCCTCATTTGTTATATAACTTGGTTGAACCAATTTTCAAGTTATTTTCCTAAGTTTCAACCACCCAATCTTTAGTTGTAAGAGTCCAAATTGGACGATTCAAAGATCTAACTTGAAGAAAATTTTGAGAAGAATCCATTGATGAGCTCAAAATCAGAGCTCAAAGCTTCGTTTTAGGTAAAATGTGATTGTCATTCTTGATTTTGGGGATTTTCACAATCATTTTCATTTAATTTTTGGGAAGTGACATCTTGGTCATTCTAGACCCATTTTTGATGATTCTAGAGTCTAACTTGTGTAACTTTTGTAAGGGACATTGTCGTGAGCTCAAAACTTGATTTAGACTTCTTTTTTTAGTGAATTTGCAAAAGTAGTTGTTGATTTCATGCATTTTTGGACTAATCTCGAGGGAATTTTTGGGAGTTGATAACTTGAGTATTAAGAGTCTAATTTTAGCAATTTATCGATCTAAATTGTAGGGCTGTTTGCAAGAATCATTGTGGCCTGCTAAAAATTGCATTTAAGACTTTTTTGGAGGTAGTTTTGATATCGAAGTTGTTGTCCATGTTCTTACAAATTCTTGTTATCGTGAAAATATTATTTGATTCTAATTTGTTCATTTAAAGCTTTGATTTTTGCCCCATTTTGTGGTATGAGTTTTTAACCTTTTACGAAGTTGATTTTAGAATTCCCATTATGGATCTCACAATTTTATTTTTTTACCCAATTTTGGGTTTGACTCCGAAAATGATATTCTTGATGTTAAAATGTATGTTTCATTGTCTATATTGATAAGTCAATAGTGTGGTAGTAATTGGATGTGATTCGGATGCGAATAACTACCATGGAGTATATTTGTAGTGTACATGATCGGCTTCGTGGCAAGAATTGGCTCTCATTCTTGACGAAGCTCTTCTTGATAATATTTAGTATGAATTTCATGATGGTTTTTATCATAATTGCCTTTAATTCTTCCTTATTCCCTTCTTTATCATTTCTGTGACTTTTGATCTCACCTTAGTTTAGTATATGCTTTAGGGGACCTTACTTAAAGTTGTTGGTTGTGTTAGGCATCAATATGGGGTGTTTAATCCTATTTAGGTATCATGTAGTCAACCTTAAATTAGGTTAAGCCTTAGGCTAGCAAAGTTGTATTTTAGAATTATGTTTAGGGTGTTAGTTTTGTTATTTTGTAAGTGACATATATTTTATTTTGGTGGAGAGTTTGATTTCATATAGAATAAGATTAAGCCCAAGTTAGTATTTAGAGACTCTTGTAGTGGCTATAGTTAGTTTTGGCTTTCAGTGGGGTTTTGTAGCAGTGATCGATTAAGCTAGTGGTCGAGTTTTAGGTAGACTACATATGGTCATAGGTTAGCTTGTGAGTGCTTTATTCAAGGATAGAAATCATTGAATGGGGTGAGGTTTTCTATTGAATGGAGTATTCTAGTAAAATTTCTATGATTCAAGAGGCTTATTGAGGCTATAGACTAGTTCAGTTGGCTTAGTGATGGACTCAATTTTGCATTGATTTTAGGGATAGTATCTATTTCTTGGTATTTGTTTGGGTCTCTTGGAACTCCCTCGTACATCTCTTCATCTGCAAATAATTCTCCCTTTCACGTTCATGTCGAGGTGGCCACATATTTTCCCATCTAAGGAATGGGAAATCTTTCTTTTATTACATGAATTCAATTTTCATTTCAGATCCTTAGTTGTTGGTCTTTGATGTTTCCATGGAATTTTTGTTTTTACCTATATATACTTTGGTTGTCATCACTGGTTGGGCTCAAGGCGTTGATGTTGGAGCAGCTGGACCCTAGTTAGTCCTCTCAACTTTTGCCTTTTTAATGGTATAAATTTATTTTCTTGAATCTTGTGTGCCTTGTTTGGATGTTGGGGTGACATACATTGCATTAGTTTATCATGCATATTATTTTTGTGCTATGATCCCGGTCATACATTGGTTCATAATCTTACACGGAGAGTGAGAGGGATGAAATGGTTATCTGTACTACTAATATGATATTATTTTGAAAAAATTATATATGATAGATGTATATAATAGATTTTTTTATAATTTTATCGGCATTCATACCACCTAAGCCTCATGCACAAAAAATATGATACATCGAGGCATCAAGTATGTATTTCTTTATACTTGCGATTATGATGGGCATCTTTGATGACCTCAGTTTTTATGATCTTTCTAGCAGGCGCATCGATGCCCTTTTATTCATTGGTTGTTGTTATTCCTCCAGCATCATCGATGGAGATGATTATTATGATAAGACCTAGTGAAGGACCAGACAATATATGAGTGTCCCAAGCCCCTACGGGACTGATGTGCTACCAAAATATAACTTTTGATGCTTTAAACATAAAATGTTTTGCATTCTCAAAGCAATGATGGAAGATTTGATGTGTTTTTATGCCGATATTACAAAATTACAAGATTCGAGATAATTTCAAGCAATGTTCTGCAGATTTCAAGTTTTTAGGGATTTACGAGTCTCTCTAAGGGTCGTGGTCCATTCCACGGGTTGTAGGTTGGTATCGTGGGTGAAATCCAGTGATGGGATTATTTTTAGAAGTTGAGGTCATGAGTTATTTGATGAGCCATAGAGTTTTTGATGGCCCACATATGTGTTCAAATGTTGATGATCAGAGAAATTACCAAGTGTTGAATTTACATGACAGATCATGGATTATATCATGCCTAGCGGATCAAATGTATGAAGAATTGCTAAAATGATAGTAGAGAAAACCCTTTATGGGACGTAAGTCATAAGATGACTCGTACGAGGAGTTTAAAGGTTGAAAGAAGAATTTTGTGTGAATTAGACTTTGAAGCCCAGGTACGGGCTGCGATTCTATCTATGGCCCATAACCTTGTCCATCTGAGTCACTGAATCTAGTGTTTCTATTCCAATTTGTATTTGTATTTTACTTATTACAAATAGTTTTTCAGGTTTTTTTGAGACACACAACGACAGAAATAGTGAAAGAGCACCACTTGTGATTATTTTTGCTTTTACATCCGATCTATAACATCAAGCTATCTTGTGGAGATTTTGGACATCGTATTCTTCAATTCATCATTGTAAGTGATAAATTATGATATTCTATTACATGATTTATTGATCTACAATAATCATGCATAGCCAAATCCATAACTAGGGTTGTGGTAACCATAAAGAACTAACAAAGTAAAATCTGGATAACTCGTAATCCTTGAAAAGTGTGCAGGTATGAATTAATTTATCCCATTATTATGAATGATTTTTAATGATGGCCAATGTTAGAACTCACCTAATTCTTACTTACTTGATCAAAGGGGTAAATAAAGGGATAAGGGTAAATTAATATAATTCGATGTGATCCTGCTTGCCTAATCAACTTGAACTTATTATGGGATAGTTTTACTAGGATAAAAGGTAAGGTTAGTGATGTTATACTGCGGGGATGGATCAAATCATATAGTAAAATATGCCTCTCTCCTGGATCAAAGTTTAGGTAAACATAACTTACCAATTCAGTATGCTACACACTAGAAAAGGTTACGATTATCTGGTAATTCTGAGTTGGGAATTCATTGGGAACACAATACCCTAGTTACTTTTCTTACTAATTTCACATCACTTTTACTTGATTAATTTCTATAGTTTAGGATTACTTATTGCATTTTACGAACCCCCCCCCCCCCCAATCGGGAAATAGGTAGGTTAGTTTGTTCTAATTGGACATAATTACTCTAGGTCTAGACAATATTCCCCCTGGGATTTGACTCTAACATTTGTTAGGTACTATATTTTGATTGCTACTTCTTATCCTCGATTTAGAGGTGTAGTTTGGGTGACATAAATTTTTTTGCATAGTTTCCAGGGAATACGACTTTTAAACTGGTTTAATTTGGGTGATTTGCAAATTAATCCCAATTTTTTTTATTTTTCTGATTTTTGTTATTTTTGTTTTCTTGCAGCATACATGTTTAGTGTGTACCCAGTACCCTAACTTGAGGTAGTTTATTGGCTCCATTTGATCCAGATATCTAGATGACGTTAAACAGAATTTCCTAGGACAACATGAACAATGTTGCTAATATTGCTGCAAACATCACACTAAACTAGAATAATAATGATAATCCACCAGGACTCGAAGATGTGAATGCATAACCATAGGATCTTCAAGCCGCTGCTCATACATGGAATCAATACATAGTTGACCCTATGGTAGTGTATGTCATCGAAGTGATAGTGTTACCTCCTTTACCAAATGACACTAAATTTGTTGTGTTGAGTGGGTTACTATAGATGTTGAAAAATAGAGACTTGTTCACGGGCTTACCATTAGAGGATCCACATAACCATCTACACATGTTGTGTACGTCTATAAGAGTATGATGGGAAATCATAATCTATCCATAGATGTTGTTGGACTCCATATTTTCCCATTATCTCTCACAGGTGATGCAGCAACATGGTTATCCGAACTCGCAAAAGGCAATATCACTACATGGGCAGAGATGCAAAAAGCCTTTTTTGAGAGGTTCTTCCCCATGCCAAATAAGTTGAAGATGAAGGATTTGATCAATAACTTCGAGAAATTGCCTTGGTGATTCAATATGCACTACATGGTAGCGGTTTACAAAATTCTTGAGGAGTGTTCCAAACCATAAGATTGTTGATGATTCCGTTATGGAGATCTTTTATCGAGCATAGGATGATAATTGTAAAGCAGTGGTTGACACCATAACTGGAGGCTCATTTATGGATTGCACTTTTCCTGCGGTAGCTGAGTGACTGGAGAAGGTGGCCAAGACTAACCATACATATAGCACGAGAGACAAATCAGGTAGTAAGAAGTCTTTTGTTGTGAGCACCAATTTTGAGCAGGGTAAGATCAACAAAAAGATTATGAAAGAGCTGACATGGATTAGTACTAATGTGGGGCTGCTAATGAAGAAAATTTAGGAGCATATAAATGTTGTTAGTTTGCAGCCACCTCATGCACCCATGTATAAGGAGCCATATTATTAGGAGAACACATGCTTCATAACTGATCATATGGGGTATTTCTGGACCAATACCCAAGGGTCAAACCAAGACTATTGATGTCAAGGTTAAGGTAATCACGGTCAGAGCTAAAATAGGGACAATACTTATAGGGATAATAATCAAGGCAGTTAATATGAAAGGAATAGGGGACAAGACAGAGATGACAATTGGGGTCACAGAGATGGGTGTAGAAGTGTTGCATATATGCCATCACACAATGGTGATTCTGGGGCTAGCAGTTTGCGCGTTGAAGAGATGTTTGACGAGTTGCTGAAGAAGGTTAACACACATGAGTCCTTTAAGAGGATGAAAACTTACATCTCAAGTATTAATCAGAATACTGAATCTCATTGTGTAACTATTAAGAAGTTGGAACAATAATTTAATTAGATGTCCACACAGTTAATTAGCACCAAAATAGTACTTTTCCTAGTAACACAATATATAATCTAAAGAATGATGGGAATTGCATCGCAGTAACGACATGAGGTGGTAAGTAGATGCTCGACCCATCAATGTAGGTAGATGATGAGGTTCCTAATGAGATTGTAGAGAGTAAAGAGGTAGAGAGTGTAGATTACAAGGCAAAGGATTGGGTGATCACTGAGGTGGTGACACCAGGGAAGTTGAAGCTCATCCCAAGGCCTCTGCCACCTTTCCCTCAGAAACTTAAGAAGAAAGAGGAGGAAGGTATGTTTTAGAATTTCATCTCAATGTTGATGTAGCTAACTATCAAAATTACCCTCATTGAGGAATTGGAGAAAATGCCTGGGCATGCTAAGTTCATGAAGGACTAGTGAAAAAGAAGAGGACGGTCAGCCAAGAACTTTCTCAAGATCTTCAACATTGCAATGCTATTGCAAAACGTTCCTTAGTGCAGAAGAGAGAGAATTATGGAGAATTTACCATATCTTGTACCATTGGAGATGTCAACTATGAAAAGGTATTACTCAACTTTAAAGCCAACATCAATTTAATTCCACTTATAGTATTCAAGAATTAGGCTTTGGAGCCCCTACCCTAACAAGTATGCGGTTGTTGATAAAGAACAGGACAATGAAGACGCCTCAGGGGATACTATACGATATTCTAGTAAAAGTGGAAACGTTCATATTCCTTGCAAATTTTGTGATTCTGGATTATGAGGTCGATTTCAAATGTCCAATAATTTTGTGAAGGCTTTTCCTAGCCACTACATGAGCTTTAATGGACATGGATTCAAGTCAACTCATGTTTTGATTGAACAACGAATAATTCATCTTCAATATCTGCCAGTTCATGATGAAATCTAATGATTTCAAAGTTGTCCCTGTTATTGGGAGCACAAATGAGGTACAATCACAAGTACTAATTTAGGAAAGATTGGGTGTTAAAACTCTGGAAGTTGTGTTAATGAACTTTGAGAGTGATGACATACCAAACTATGATGAGACTATAAGATCTCTTGGATCATCTGGATTCTCTAGGCACCAAGGGAAACTCGAGTTAGACTTGAAAAATAGAGAGTCACAACCTAGTAGACCATCCATTCACAAGCCACTAGTATTGGAGTTGAAGTCTCTTCAAGCCCATCTGATGTATGTGTTTTTGGTACTAACAATACTTTGCCTATTATTATTGTTATAGATATTAATGACGAAAAAGTGGAGGCCTTAACCTTGGTGCTTAAATAATTCAAAAAGGCTATCAGATGGATAATTACAGACATCATTGGACCCTCACCTAACATATAGTTTCACAAAATTAATCTTTTCAAGGATTATAAGCAAATCATTGAGCACCAACGTCGTCTTAACACACTAATGCTACAGGTCATCCACAAAGAGATCATAAAATTGTTGGACGTTGGGGGTAATACATCTGATTGTTGATACAAAATAGGTGAGTCTTGTCTAGTATGTTCTAAAGAAGGGAGGCATCACTATGGTGCCTAATGCTAAAAATAAGTTGATTCCATAATACAAGTCATGTAACAACCTAGAACATCCCAAACCTTATAATGTTCTTTGAGGTTTGATTTGAATCTATCTTGGTTGGCTTATGAGTTTCTCGAGTCTCTTTTGCATGACCGTCTTGGAAAAAATCATATTGGCTAAGTTTTGCTTGACGTCTTATGGATGTTCTGACTTTAAATGACCATATCTCTTGGTATGGGATGAACTTTGTGGGAGACAACCTATAAAATTGAATCTCTTTGAGTTATCTTCCCAGCAAACTTGGTTTCACTCAATTCGGTGTTCGGATGTGGAGGTTATGGCCTTCACAATGGGACTGTTTGTGCAGAGGTGCATTTTGGAAAAGGGAAGAAAATTGTTAGCTAAGGCACAACCTCACGGTGGGACTCACGGTTAGTGTGGAGGCTCAAGACCCATGATCCTAGCCGTGTGAGTGCTAGTGAGATTTCAAAATACTTGGCCAAGACTCTGAGCCAAGTAAGGCTCCACGGACCAGCTTATGGACCGTGTGAAGCCTCACGGCTCGTGAGTCTCGCTCGAGTGAAATCCAGTGAGCTACCAAAGATTTGTGCTGAGGCCCAGAGCTAATGGAGGCTCCACGAACTAGCTTATGGTCCGTGTGAAGCCTCACGACTCGGGTTCATGGTCGTTTATATGCGTAAAGAGAATTTTACTAAGTATACAATTTTCGTGGGCAAAGTTATTCCAAGTGTGACTTCACGGAAGAGTCTTACAGACTGTATAACCCTTCGCGGTCTATGTAGTTGACCATATGGGAGACATTTCAAATTTTTCTATGCATTGCCAAATTAAAGCTTGTTGTCAAGTGATGCCTCACGGCAAGACTCACGGACAGTGAGTCACTACACGTTCCGTGTAGTGCACTCCGTCAGTGACAGTTTCCAGTTTTCTTCCTCGTTTCATTAATGATTTGATTGTAATTTTTAACTAATCCTAAGGTCATTTTAGCATTTTTAAACTCTCCTAAGCTCCTGATTTAACCCTATTCACTCCTATTCAATTCAATCTCTTCAATTTCTGTCAAATTGCTCTCAACCTCCATTGCATGGGAATCAAGGGGGAAATTCAATTCTTCTTCAAATTATTCTTGTTCTTCTTGATTTAATCAAGGTATGTGGAATTGATTCATGGTTTTTCTTTCAACCATGAAGACCCAAAACTTCTGTTCTTCAATTTTGATAAATTTTGCTCTCTTTGAAATTGGGTCTTTTAATTTATGAATGATTTAATTTAATTGAGTTTTGGGTTGTACTTTAATGTTGATTTCAAGGTGATTTAAATTAAATTATCATGTTTTACATTTGAATTGTGAAGATTTGAATATGCATGGTCCCTTGAAAGATAGCTTAGGCATGGGTAATTCAAATTATTATTTAAATTAGGATTTACTTATGGTTTTCAATTGAATTTCATATTGTATTATTGAATTAAGATTTAATCTCTATTTCCTATTCATTTATCTCATCATTCATGATAATATGCATACATAAAAGGCTTGATTTGATGAAACACTTGATATGACTTGACTTGATTTTGGTAAGACATGAGAATTGACTAGAATGTGATCACATCTTGTCTTGATATGGCTTTATGAGCATTTAGGGTGTTTACACCACATGTTTATGTTAGAATGAGTTACGCCTATGCATTGGTCTATGGAGATGGTTTTGAAACTCCTGTTTGGTCTTTGAGCCTAATTATGGAATGATTTAAAATACGATTTGGCTTTTCAGCCTATCTTTGCATTGAATGGATTTGAAACATTGAACCCCATTTTGAAAGCTCATATATGTATATGTATTTCCCATGGGATGAGACTTAGTACCAAGTGATTGAAATCGGGGTGGATTATCTTCAAGGGTCCATACTTCTTTCCATCAAACCATGTACCAACATGGGTTATCTACATAGATGGGATTGACTTGTATCCCCTTTTTTTAAGGGTTGACCTGGGATCTACCTGGCAAGTAGTCCAATTCCATGTAGTATCTCGCTTAGTCTCTCATGTAGTTAGTTGAGGTCACATCCTAGCTATGATATGTAGGTTTACATTAATGCATCATGATACTTCATGGCATATTGTTATGATATTCCCTCCTTGTATATATATATTCTTTATATACATATACGTGCCCTTGTTATCTAGCTTGTTTAGTAGGTTCATGCTCATGTGCATGGCATGCCCGCATACTTAGTACATTATATGTGCTAACCCATACGTTTTGTCTGCATGATCTAACCATGTAGGGACCAGAGATGACATTCATCTACCATTGGATGTCTAGTTGAGATCTTGGACTTGTTAATAGTGGTGAGCCCTATATTTTGAGGGCAATATCAACCTTCCTCTTTCTTATGCTTTATCGTATTTGACTTATCTTTTGACTTGAGGGTGAGCCCGGGTTATGTCGAGACCCGCATCTTATTCTTCTAAAGGCATTGATGGCTACTTATCAGATTCTCTTATATACCGTACTATATGTTTATTTGAGATGCTATTGTTCTCTACGTTTGCTATGGTTATTTATGTTTTTTATTATGATTCCGCTTATGCTATTATGATTTGTTGGATGGGAATGTGCCTATATGGAAAGTCCCTAATTATTCTTTCCCCCATAGCTTGAGTCACACTTACCCACCCTTTAGAACATAATTGCTATGTGCTATGTGATTCAGGTTTATCCCATTCCTGGCAGCGTCCCCATAGCTTGAGTCCAAAGCCCTGATATCCCTTAGACTTATGTGTTGTTTATTATGTTATGCATTTCTAAACCATGATGTGTGTAATGATGCTAAGATGGCTAGATCGAGAACTTTCGTGTTCGCTTTTGCCATGTCACATCTAGGCCCTACCCTTGGGTAATGAAAAAGATGGCATCAGAGCCCTAGGTTTGTAAATGATCCTCGAAATCCAATATGCCACATCAATTATAGTCTTGTTCATGGGTGTGATATGTGCCATATCTATGAATGATAGGCTATGATGATGTTTTAAGAAATTTCTCACTTCATCATTCCCTATGTCGTGCTATGTACTATTTTGTAAGATTTCCTAAAATGTTGGTGTTCTTGTTACTCTTTCAGAAGATGCCTCTCCGAATAGCTCCACTCCCCAGATAGGCCCCGGTCTTTGAGGAACAAGCCCCTCGAGAGCCTGTGGAGGAGCAAGTGACTTATCCTGAGTTTCAGAATGTGGTTGCTATGTTGGCCCAAGTGGTGGCTAATCAAGCCCGGCCAACTAATCCCACAAATGGCAGCACTCCAACTTCTAGGATGAGGGACTTCACCTAGATGAATTCTCCAGAGTTCCTTGGTTCGAAAGCTTATGAGGATGACCAAGAGTTTATTGATGAGCTCACAAAGGTGTTGATTGTTATGGGTGTCAATTCTAAGGAGAAGGCAAAATTGACTGCTTATCATTTCAAGGATGTAGTTCAGGTGTGGTATAAGTAGTGGATGGTTCATAGGGTTGCATATACTAAGGTTCATTGGGAGGAATTCGAGTAGGCTTTTTCTAGACCGTTTCTTCCCTCTTGAACTTTGGGAGGCCAAGATGACCGAATTTATCAATCACAAGCAAGGTAGCATGTCTATGAGGGACTATTCTGTCAAGTTCACCAAGCTCTCGACGTATGCTCCCATGTTAGTAGTTGATCCCCATTCAAGGATGCACAAGTTTATTTATGGGATCTCTAACGTTGTTGTGAAAGAATGTCACACCGCCATGATCATTCGGGAAATGGATATCTACAGGCTCATGACTTATGCTGAACAGATTGGGGGAGAAAAACACAAGGAGAGAAGGATGAATGACACAATGAGGGATCAATTTGATGGGGAGTTCTCCAACCCCAGGAGTAGAGGTGGAAATGGATGATTCCAACAAGGCCAGGGCTCGAATGTGAAGTTTGCCAACTCTAGAGTACCTCTTCCAAAGGCACAGGTTAGGGATGTATCACGAGCTCCGTGGTGTTGCCAGTGTGGGGGAAGCCATTTGGATAAATATAGAAAGGTTTTTGGTTCTTGCTTCAGGTGTGAAAGTGTGAACCATAAGATTATTGACTGTCTAAAGAACACAAAGAGGGATCAAGTGGCTTCAGGTGGTCAGGGGCAGCCGAAAGCTCAAGTTGGTGGTGCTCCAAGAAATAATAGGTTCTATGCTCTTCGTGGCCGACAGGAAGTGGATGAAACTCCAGATGTTGTGACTTTTATGTTAAATGTCTTTGATTTTTATGTTTATACTTTACTTGATCCAGGTGCAAATTTATTTTTTGCGACTCCTTTGTTGGATGTTAAAGTTTGTTTGAGTCCGAAAACTTTGAGGGAATCTTATTCAGTTTATACTCCCGTGGATGAGTCTGTTATTACCCAGAGGGTGTATCAAGGTTGTCCTATATTGGTTTTGCATAAAGTCTTTCTCGGTTACCTTGTTGAGCTTGAGATATATGATTTCGATATTATTCTTGAGATGGATTTCTTGCATGCATCATATGCCTCGGTAAATTGTAGGACTAGACAAATCAGCTTCTAGATTTCTAATGAACCTGTTTTGTAATAGAAGGGTAGTGATTTCTTGATTAGAGGTCGATTTATTTCCTAGCTCAAGTCCCGGAGAATGATTTGTAAGGGTTGCATCTATCATATTGTGAGGGTTAGGGATGTAGAGGTTAAGTCACCTTATCTAGAATTAGATCCAGTGGTTAATGAGTTTCTCGAGGACTTGCCTGGTATTTCTCCTGATAGAGAAGTAGATTTTGGCATAGATCTTCTTCCATATACCTAACCTATTTCCATTCCTCCTTATCATATGGCTCCGGCCGAACTAAATGGAGTTGAAGGACTTGTTGGAGAAAGGCTATATCAGGCTAAGTATTTCACCTTGGGTTGCTCCCGTGTTGTTTGTAAGGAAAAAAGGTGGGTCTCTTGAAATGTGCATTGATTATCGGAAATTGAACAAGGTGACCGTTAGAAATAATTACCCGTTGCCCTGAATAGATGACTTGTTTGATCAAATTCAAGGGGCCACTTATTTATCAAAGATAGATCTTCATTCAGGCTACCATCAGTTGAAGATAAGGGAGTGTGATATTCCCAAGAAGGCTTTCCGGACTCATTATGGGCACTTTGAGTTTGTGGTGATGTCGTTTGGTTTGACCAATGCCCCGACGGTGTTTATAGATCTCATGAATCAGTTGTTCAAGCCATTCCTTGATAGATTTGTGGTAGTCTTTATCGATGATATCTTGATTTACTCCCGGAATGAGAGCATATGGACCACTTGAGATTGGTACTTCAAACCTTGAGGGAGAAGCAGTTGTATGGCAAGTTTAGCAAGTGTGAGTTTTGGTTGGGGGAAGTTGATTTTCTCGGTCATGTGGTGTTCGGCGATGATATTAAAGTTTATCCCAAGAAGATCGAAGCCGTAACAAATTGGCCTAGATCATTGACCCCTTCTTATATCTGAGGTTTCCTTGGGTTGGCCGGTTATTATCGGAGGTTTGTGAGGGATTCTCTTCTATTGCATCCCCATTGACTAAGTTGACTCAAAAGAAAGCTAAGTTTGTATAGTCGAATGAGTGTGAGAAGAGCTTTCAAACTTTGAATGATCGACTTACATCGACTCCTATTTTGACTCTACCTAATAGACTAGATGGATTTGTGGTATATTGTGACACATCACAGATTGGATTCGGATTTGTACTTATGCAACAGGGTAAGGTGATAGCTTATGCATCTCGACATTTGAAGGTTCATGAGAAAAATTATCCAACCCATAATCTTGAGTTGGCGGCGATGGTGTTTACTCTAAATATTTGAGACATTATTTATATGGGGTTCATGTGGATGTTTTCACCAATCACAAGAGTTTGAAATATGATTTCACCCAGAAGTATCTTAACTTGAGGCAAAGGAGATGGTTGGAACTACTCAAGAATTATGACATGAGTGTTCTATAACATCCAAGCAAGGCGAATATCATAGAGGCTGCCCTTAGTAGGCTAACCATGGGAAGTGTGCCGCACGTTGATGATGAGAAGAAGGAAATGCTAAGCGATGTACACCGTTGGGCTAGGTTGGGGGTAAGATTAGACGACTCAAATGACGACGATATCCTTGTTCAAAGTGGGTCTGAATCTTCTGTGATTATTGATGTAAAAGCAAAACAAGACTTAGATTTTCCCCTAGTTGAGTTGAAGAAGTTAGTTGCCGAAAAGAAGAGATAGGTATTCTCCCAATCGGGAGATGGGGTGCTATGGTATCAAGATCAATTGTGTGTCCCAAATATCAACGACCTAAGAGAGGTCATCATGAGTGAATCTCACAATTCTCAATATCTATTCATCCGAGATCCACTAAGTTGCATTGGGACTTGAGAGAGGTATATTGGTGGCATGGCATGAAGAAGGACATAGCCAAGTTTATGTCAAAATGTCCAAATTGTCAACAAATTAAGGTTGAACATTAGAGGCCCAGTGGTTTTGCCCAAGATACTGAGATTCCTACTTGGAAGTGGGAATATATGAATATGGATTTTGTAGTTGGGTTACCCCGTACTTGTAAACAGTTTGATTCTATTTGGGTTGTTGTGGATCGAATGACTAAGTCAGCTAACTTTCTACTTGTCAAAACTATCTATAATGCCGAATATTATGCTAGATTGTATATTTAGGAGTTGGCAAAGTTGCATGGTGTTCCGAGGTCTATCATATCGGATCATGGTACCAATATTACTTCTCATTTTTTGAGGTCTTTTGTAAAGGGACTTGGCACTAAGATTATATTGAGCACAACTTTCCATCCCCAAACCGATGGACAAGTTGAGAGGACAATTCAAACACCGGAGGATATGTTACGGGCTTGTATGTTAGAGTTCAAGGGAAATTGGGATGATCATTTATCGCTTATCGAGTTTTCTTACAACAATAGTTTCCATGCTAGTCCTCACGACCCGAAAGGGGTGACCTAGATGTGAAATGGTGAAAGAGAACCCAAAAGTTCTCGATCAAGCCATCATAGCATAATCACTCATATCTTCGGTACAGAAATACGGAAAAGTAAATACATAGCACAAATTTCTAGGGGAACTGGAGTTTTGGACTCAAGCTATGGGGATGTTGCCGAGAATGGGAGGAAAATGGATCACATAGCCCATAACAAGTATTTCTAAGGGGTGGGTAAGTAGGACTCAAGCTATGGGGGCATACCGGGTTAGGGGACTTTCCACATAAGAACATTCCAAAAATTTGCAAGTCCATTACATAATCATAAGTATAATAGTAACATCATTCACATAACCAAATCTCAATAGCCTTAATTTCTCAACAAAACATAATACAACGTGTAAGAGTTTAACATGTCCAGCATAGACTTTACATAAAATAAAACGGGGCCTCGGCGCAATAAGGCTCACCCTCAAGTCATAAACAAAAGAAAAGAAAATGATACAAGGAAGATTGAAAGTAGCCTTTGCCCTTGAACAAGAGAGCTCACTACAAGCAAATAGCTTCAAGATGTCACTCGTCGTCCAACGGGAGATAGAGGTCGTCACCGATCCCTACATTGTTAGAACATGTAGACAAAGAGTATGGGTTAACATATAATATGCACTAAGTATGTGGGCATGCAATACGTATGACATAGTAGTATGACCAATCAAGATGACAAAGGGACAAGTGATACAAAAGGAATGTGCATAGCCAAAAGATAGGTATGTCACAATAATATGTCATGCCATGATGCATGAAATGCAACCTACGAATCATATTATTGCAGGGATGTGAACTCAACCGAAAACAAAGGGAACCCGAGCGAGCTACTACTTGGATTTAGACCACTTTCCAGGTAGATCCCTAGTCTCCTTTCAATAAGGGGAAACATAACAAGTCATCCCATCTAGGGAGAAATCCCATGTTGGCACATGGTTTGAGGAAAAAAAGTATGGACCCTTGGAGCTAGTCCACCCCGACTCCAATCCCTCAGTGCTAAGCCTCATCCCACGGGAATACATATATACATAAAAGCCTTTCAAAACAGAGGGTTTAATTATTTTTAAAACCATGCATCATTAAGCAAACCATGTCATTATCAAATCCATATCCATACTTAGGCTAAAAAACCAACAAGAATTTCCAAAATCATTTCAATGTCAATGCAATAGGAGTAACTCATCTACATAGCTTATCATATCAAGCCTTCATAACATATCAAAATGATGCAAGCACCCAAAATTCTCAAATAGCCATAACAATAGACTATGTTATCAGAAATCTTAACATTTAATATCATAACAAGAGGGTCATGCCCTTAACAAGAATTTCATCATACCCATACTACAATGCATATGCCATGATTGAGGAATCAAGTGCATGGGTAATAGAGTTTCAATCCTCAAACCATTATTCAATAGATAATTCAAATCATAATTCATGATAAAATCCTAACTCAAATCGAATGCAAGTTACCCATGCATAATAAACCATTAAAGGGACATGCACATTAGACGTTCAAGAGTTTCAACGCACTTTATGTAATTCAAACTCAAACCAATCCACAACTATAAGCCACATTGCCATATTGCCAATTCAAATCATAATACAACTATAAGCCACATTGCCAATCCGCTCCACAATCTCATATGGTCCGACGTACCGGGGGCTCAACTTTCCATTTTTGTAGAAACACATGATGCCTTTCATGAGAGACACTTTCACATACACCCAATCACCAACATGAAATTCGAGATCCCTCTTCCTAACATTTGGATGGGACTTTTGGCGACTTTGAGCCGTCTTTAATCTCTCCCTAATCAACTTCACTTTCTCAATGGCCTCAACAACCAAATTTGTCCGTAACAAGGCCGCTTCTCCTATTTTAAACCAACCAACTGGAGATCTACATCTCCTACCATACAAAGCTCAAATAAGGCCATACCAATGCTAGCATGGAAGATATTACTATAGGCAAACTCAATTAGTGGTTGGTGATTATCCCAATTCCCCATGAATTCTAACACACAAGCTCTCAACATATCCTCCAACGTTTGAATCATCCTTTTGGCTTGTCCATCGGGTTGAGGTTGAAATGTGATGCTCAACTTGACCTTAGTACCAAGTCCCTTTTGAAAAGACTTCCTAAAATGAGAAGTAAATTGAGTACTACGATCCGATATAATAGACCTTGGTATAACATACAATCTCACCAACTCCTGAATATACACGTTGGCATACTCCTCAGCACTATAAGTAGTCTTAACCGACAAGAAATGAGCTGACATAGTCATCCTATCAACAACAACCCATATAGAATCGAAGTGCCTCCGAGTATGGGGTAACCCAACCATGAAATCCATGTTCACATCTTCCCACTTCCAAGAAGGAATTTGAATATCTTGGGTCAAGCCACCGGCCCTTTGATGTTCCACTTTTACTTGTTGGAAATTAGGACATTCCAACACGAACTTAGCTATGTCCTTTTTCAATTCGTGCCACCAATACAACTCTCTCAAGTCTCAATGCATTTTGGTAGATCCTGGATGAATAGAATATTGAGAGTTATGAGCCTCTTTCATGATAATCTTCTTTAAGCCATTCACATCCGAAACACACAAACGGTCCTAGTACCATAACACACCATATCCCCCTTGGGAGAACACCTTAATCTTTCTCTAGGAAACCAATTTCTTTGATTCAACTAAGGAGGGACCTAAGACTTATTTTTCCTTAACATCACTATCGATGACTCAGATCCGCCTTGAACAAGAATTCCACCATTGTCGGATTCGGCCAACATTACACCCAACCTAGCCAAATGGTGCAGCTCTTTCACTATCTCTTTTTTCCCTTCATCCAAATGTGACACACTTCCCATGAAGAGTCTACTAAAGGGGTCCGCCATAACGTTAGCCTTGCCGTGATGATAAAGAACACTCATATCATAATCCTTGAGAAGTTCTAACTATCTCCTCTACCTCAAATTAAGGTCTCTTTGGGTAAACACATATTGCAAACTCATGTGATCGGTGAAGACATCCACCCGAACCCCATACAAATAGTGTCACAAAAGTTTCAAAGAAAACACCACCGCCGCCAACTCAAGACCATGGATTGGATAATTTTGTTCATGTACTTTCAATTTTCGGGACGTATAAGCTATCACCTTACCATGTTGCCTAAGCACACAACACAAACCAATACGCGACGCATCACAATACACTACGAACCTATCTAACCCATTTGGCAAAAGTCAAAATTAGAGCCGATGTAAGTCGATCTTTCAAGGTTTGGAAAATTTTCTCACATTCATTTGACCACATAAATTTAGCCTTATTTTGAGTAAACTTGGTCATCAGGGACGCGATAGAAGAAAAGCCTTCAACAAACCTCCTGTAATAATCGACTAAACTACGGAAGCGTCAAATATTTGAAGGAGTCAACGGTCTAGGTCAATCCTTTACTGTTTTGGTTTTCTTAGGGTCAACGTTGATGCCATCGCCGGACACCACATGACTAAGGAAAGCAACTTCTCCCAACCAAAACTCACACTTGCTAAACTTTGCATAAAATTACTTCTCCCTCAACGTTTGAAGCACTAACCTCTATTGATCCATATGCTCCTTCTCGCTACGGGAGTAAATCAAGATGTCATCAATTAAGACCACCACAAAATTATCAAGGAACTGTTTGAACACTCGATTCATAAGATCCATAAACACCGCCAGAGCATTAGTCAACCAAAATGACATTACAACAAACTCAAAGTGACCATAATGAGTCCGAATGTCCATCTTGGGAATGTCATACTCCCTCACCTTCAACTAGTGATAACCTGAACGAAGATCTATTTTGGAGAAGTGAGTAGCTCCTTAAAGACAGATCATCATTTCTAGGAAATGGTTACCTATTCTTAACGGCCACCTTGTTCAATTACCGATAGTTAATACACATTCGGAAAGACCCATACTTATTCCTCAGAAACAACACTGGAGCACCCCAGGGTGAAATGCGCGACCTAATATAACCCTTTTCTAACAAATCTTTCAACTAATCTTTCGATTCCTTCAACTCTACAGGGCACATATTGCAAGGAGGGATAGAAATAGGTTGAGTATACGGAAGGAGATCTATACCAAAATCCACTTCTCTATCAGAAAGGGTATTAGGCAAGTCCTCAGGAAACACATCGGGAAACTTATTAACCAATGGATCAAATTCAAGCTTAGGGGACTCACCCTCCAAATATCTAACCCTTACAATATGGTAGATACACCCCTTGCCAATCATCTTCTGGATTTGATATAGGAAATAAACTGACCCTTAACCACAGAGTCACTACCCTTCCACTACAACACAGGTTCACTAGGAACTTGAAATTTAATTTGCCTAGTTCTAAAATCCACCGAGGCATACGATGCATGCAACCAATCCATCCCAAGGATAACATCAAAATTATACATCTCAAGTTCTACAAGGTCACCGGGGAATACTTTATGCAACACAGAGACAGGATAACCTCGATACACTTTCTGGGAAATAATAGACTCACCCACGGGGGTATACACCGAATAAGATTCCCTTAGAGTTTCAGGACTCAAACCAAATTTAATAGCTAAAAGAGGAGTCACAAAAGATAAATTTGCACCCAGATCAAGTAAAGCATATGCATCAAAATCAAAGAATTTTAACATACCAGTTACGACTTCAAGAGCTTCCTCCACCTCCTGGCAGGCATGAAGAGCATAAAACCTATTATTCCTAAGAGCACCACCACCTGAAGCCTTCAATTTCCCTTGATCAGCTGGGGCCACTTGATCCTTCTTCACATTCTTTGAATAATTTGAGATCTTGTGGTCTAAACTACCACACCCATAGCAAGAACCCTTAGCTCTCCTACATCCACCCACATGATTACCACCACATTAGCCATAACGGGGAATTCAGGGACCACCCCCAACTTGTGCCTTGGGAGGAGGCACCCTTGGATTAGCAACCCTCATATTTGAACCTTGGCCTTGATAAAATCGGCCAAACCCACCATCAAGTCCGGCCCTCTTAGCTTCATTCACTCTTCTCTACATAAGCTTCTCGCCCTCAATTTGCTCGTCATAAGTTTTGAGATGTCCATATCCTAAATAAGTATAGCCATACATTATTCCTTCACCACTAAATCTGACACACCCGAAATAAACTTGTGCATTCTTCCCTGAGGGTCAGATACAAGCATTGGAGCATACTTAGAGAGCTTATTAAATTTGAGAGAATAATCCCTCACAATAATGCAACTCTATCGAAGATTGATGAACTCGATCAGTTTGGCCACCCTAAGCTCAAGAGGAAAGAACCGGTCAGGAAGGCCATTTTGAACTCTTCTCAACCAACTTTGACATTAACCATCCTCTCCACTAGCCACTGATTATACCACACCTGGGTCACATCCTTCGATTGATATGCAGATAACTCTGCCTTCTCCTCAGAACTAACACGCATAATGTCCAACACCTTAGTGAGTTCATCAATGAACTCTTGAGCATCCTCGTCCACTTTTGACAAAAAGAACTCCGGAGGGTTCATCCAGGTGAAATCCCTCACCTTAGAGGTTGGAGTACCAAAACTTGCGGGATTAGCTGGCCGGGCTTAGTTAGCCATTGCTTGGGCAAACATAGGCACCACATTCATAAATTTGTCGTGGGTTACCTATTCCTCGTAGTCGGGAGCCTGACGGGGGAAGGGAGCTCTTCTAGAAAAATGTTCTGAAAGAGCGACAAAAATAACAAGAGTTTAGGGAATTTATTTTAACAGCTCACAGCACGACATAGGAAACTAATGAAACAAATCAAATTCCTAAAATGTCACGATAGCCTCCCTTTCATAGGTCTAGTGCGCATCACACCCATTAATAAGACTCTAATCGACGTGGTATGTTGGACTCTGAGGATCATTTACAAACCTAAGGCTCTGATACCATCTTTGTCATGATTCGAAAGGGGGGGCCTAGATGTGACATGGTTAAGGAGAACCCAAAAGTCCTCGATCAAGCCATAATAGCATCATCACTCACATCATCGGTCTAGAAACGCGAAAAAGAAAACATATAATATATATTTTTAGGGGAAACGGGGCTTTGGACTAAAGATATAGGGATGTTTCCGGGAATGGGAGGAACATGGATCACATAGAACATAACAAGTATATCTAAGTGGGTTAAGTAGGACTCCAGGTATGGGGGCATACAGGGTTAGAGGTTGTTCCACATAAGCACATTCCCAACATTCGCAAGTCCAATACATAATCATAAGAATAATAGGAACATCATTCTCACAACCAAATCTCAATAGCCATAAAATCTAAACAAAACATAATACAATGTGTAAGAGTTTAACATGCACAATGTAGCTTCTACATAAGATAGAAAGGGTCTTGACACAATTCGGCCTCACCTTCAAGTCATAAAGAAAAGAAAATAAAACGATACAAGTAAGATTGAAAGTAGTTATTACCCTTGTAAAAAATGGCTCACCACAAGAAAATATCTTCAGGATATCACTCATCGTCCAAGGGTAATAGAGGCCGTCACCGGTCCCTACATGGTTAGAACATGTAGACAAAGATTATGGGTTAGCACATAATATGATCTAAGTATGTAGGCATGCAATGCGTATGATATAGTAGTATGACCAAGCAAGATGACAAGGGGACAAGTGATACGAATGGAATGCACATAGCTAAAGGATAGGCATATCATAATAATATGCCATGCCATGATGCATGAAATGCAACCTACGAATCATATTATAGCGGGGATGTGAGCTCAACGGACTACAGAGGGTATCCGAGTGAGCTACTACTTGGATTCTAACTACTTTCCAGGTAGATCCCTAGTCACCCTTCAATAAGGTGAAACATAACAAGTCATCCCGTCTAGGAAGAAATTCCATGTTGGCACATGGTTTGACTGTAACAACCCAAAAATTTTGGAAATCTCATTATGGTTAGACTTATATGATGTACTACTATTCATGGTTGAGTTTTGGTAGCCACGGGTTGAGTTTAAGTGGCCGAATGCAAAATGGGCTAGTTAGTGGCCTAGAGGGATAGTTTTTACAGTGTACTTCAAATGTTCAAAACTCTTTATATGGGTTGAACCGTGTGGGATACTATATATAAAATTTAAGCTCTTTGCGTTAGCTTCGCAACTCAACTAGTTTCACTCGATTCGGAGTTTGGATGAGGAATTTATGGCCCAATAAGTGGGACTATCTGAAATTCGGAAGACATTGGATAAAGGCTCAGAAACATGGCTAAGGCAAGGAAATGGTCAGTAAAACTTGTCACGGTCTGTGTGGGGTGTAGTGGGGTGCTCCATTTAGCTAAGGTTTGCTAGGAACCACCCCATGAGAAAAGTGTTGAGCCACGGACCCTTGAACGGTCCGTTTGAGCTTGGACAGCCCGTGTACTGTCCCGTCAAGTGGGACACTGGCTTGGCTAAGCCATGGATGAGTCTAGGTGACTATTTTTAGGCTCACGAGACCTTGATACGGCCATTCAACCTCCAAATGGTCTGTCGAAATGCTCGTCAAGTGTTCCAAAAAGTCCTCTGAGAGTTCGCGTTGAAAGATTTGCCTAAGTATGGTGACATGGGAGATGAGACGGTCCGTGAGGCAGTGTGAGGGGCCCTGTAGCACCGTTTGACTCTGCCTAGTCTTAGAAAGTTGCATTTTATTAATGGTAATTTTGTGATTTAATATTTCCTTAAGCTCCTTTTTGGTACCCTAAGGTCTTCCAAACCACTAAAACATTCCCCAAACCCTCATTCATCCATTCAATCTATCCTACATTCACTCTTAAGATTCTAAGACTGTAATGCCCTTACTACTAAATTATGTACACACTTTCAATAAATCACAAAAAAAACTATTCCCTTTGAGCAAAATATCAAGAAACCCCCACCCTTTGGTAAGTAGCTAAATTCTGTCTTGAAACTGTGTAGTGTTTAGTAATTATGTAATATCTCGTTGTATATAGCTGAAGTTTTAGTGTGTAAATATGTTTTGGAAATCCAATTCACATATCTACAACTTTTATGTTTATGTGAAATTCTGAATGTGTTCTTATGGTACTGTAAAAGAGAATGAAACATAGAGAAAGTTTTTGGCCAGTTTTTCTCTCTGAGAAGCCTTCTAAGTACTTCTGTTAGTATTTTAAGCATATATTGATGTGTGAGCTTTATGTTTCGATGTTTATTGGTTACTTGAAACCCCAAGCAATGTATATATAACTCTTATGTTCATTTTGTGATCAAATTTGGTAGTTATGGATTCAGAACAGTGGATGCAATTTAGGACAAGTTCTTTCCAAATTCTTGACTTAGAAATCCTGTGTCTTCCTATTAATGTTCCAATTATAAATTGCACAAAAGGTATTTTGTAGTGATTAGAGATTTCTTTCAACCTAAATTCATATACCTACAACTTTTATTTATACTATAAAGCCTGGATGTTCCATTTAACAATTCAAAATCTAGTTACAATACAAGGCAGTCAAGCTGCCCAGAAAGGTGTGATTTGAAAAATTGAGGCTTACTTTTGGAATCTATATTGTTAGTTTTTACCCATTGAAAGTGCTGAATATTAAATGATTGTTTGAATTGAGTATTAAGGTTCTTACAATCTTAAAGGAATTGTTTAAAGAAACGGATGCCGTGTTGATCCACGACTTGAACTCGGTAGGGTCATTATATGCTAAAAGGTTAAGGTTCGTGTAAAAAAACTTGTTCTTAGTCTCTATTTACCTGCTAGTACATTTATGGTTACCTAGGTATCTTATCTATGTTCTTGTCATTTTATCCTGTTGTGGTGATATCTTTTGAGACTTGTAAGACACTTGCTTAATTCGCCCATTTGTATGGATTGCTAGATCACTTGACATCCTTGTGGACTTTGTCCTTCTTGTGGCTGTGACTTTTTCACTGTTGGCATGCCTCTTGTTCAGATCAATTTTCATCTTGACTGTGGATTTTTGGTTCGTCCTAAATATAGAAGTGGTCCATTTTAAGCATGAATTAGAAAGCCACTCTTAATATGGTTTTTGGTTCTCTTGATTATTGGGTTTTCACCCTTCTGGATATAGGGATTCGTTCCTTCTTGATACTTGATTATGTTTGGTGTAAAGGCATGACATACATATTGGGCGAAGCTTGTTAGTTGACTATATTGTAATAGGAAAAAATGCTTCCAGGAACTCTTGACATTTAGGCCTCTAAATATCATTCTTTATATTGTTCATCTATCTGCTCATTTGGTCTATTTATGATATTGTAATTGTGTTGCCTTGACTTGAGAAGGGTAAATTAAGGAATCTAAAGGTTCCAATTTGTAGCTTTTACAACAGAAAGCTTTATGCTTAGCGATAATTGTTTCTATCATAGGGGATACCTGAGATGATGCTTGAGGATGGCCATTGAAGATTAAATTTGGAGTTTCAGAAGATCACATTTGCATCTAGACATATATATATCGTAGTAGTTTTGGGAGATGTACATGATTCTCATGCTACATATGTATATGTATATGTATATTTGGAACGCTAGTGTAACTTACGAAACTGCGGTTTGTAACTTAAATTTTTGGCTTGTTTAGTTAGTTTAAAGGCAACAAACTTGCTTTTATATTAATTTATCATTTATTTTGAGGCGATTGTATGAACCAAAAACTAATAAGTTTTATGTCTCGGTATTTTAATATGGTAATAATTTGTAGCATGTACTGTAGTAGTATGGGTAATGTAGAAAACAAATCTCGCAATATATTGGTTTAAATTATTTTGAAAGGTGCTTATGCCATAAACTGGTTTAAATTATTATAAATTCATTATTCAAGTATGATTAATATGTCGCGTATTAAACTCTTAATATTTTGCAAGTATTACGTAAACCTATAATTTACAGTAGTGGCATCCTCTCACGAGGTTTGTCACAAAGACTCTCTTGGCCTCCATTGAAGAAAGCTTTCGAATTGGGGGAAGAAGACTTTGACTAACTTTGACTTTGCTAATTGTTGGTGGAATTAAGGTGTGTGGGACTTGTTTCAAGGATCCTCTTTAATCCTTGAAGACCCTATGAACCCTAACTCTTTAAATTTGATTTTAAGCTTTCCATTAGTTATGGGTTCTTCCAATATTGTTGTAGATTAGTGTTGGAACTTGAGTGTTGTAGTTTTTAGGTGATTTAAACATGATTTTGATCTTTAATTCATGGATGATTATTGAAACCCTTATTGATCAACTTGCAT